>JAJMEP010000031.1:0-163344 GCA_030574195.1 Groenewaldozyma auringiensis
CTTTGATTTCAAATTATTGGAGTTTATGCAATTCTAGTTCATTGATCCCTTGCCACTACAGGTTGGAAGAGCTCGTATTAGATGCGTCGATTCGTCTATTCTTTGAAATTATTCTTCTACCATAATTTTTTGGGTTATACTTTCAAAATAACCAATTTAAATTTATAGGACGTTTCATCAACCAGATTCACTTTTTTTTGTTTAAACCATTTCAATTAAATAAGCGTCGTAATGAATATGGTCAATAGTTGAAAAGTCTGTACAAATGTGGGCCTGTAAATATCTGTAACAAAACCACGACAGGTTTTATCAGCAGACTATCAATTATTGCTCTCAGTATTGCAATTTTGAAACAAATTGTGTTCTCATGCAACTTTACAAAACTTTCTAAGGTATTTTAAATCATTAGTGTAAGGGACATTAGAAGGTATAATTCTTGAGTTTATGACCTTAGCAAAATACATTTTTTTTAGATCTGTGCCTAAAATTTGGAGCTTTTTTTCAGCTCTCAACTCAGAAAAGCTCTTGGTAAAACTCCACATAGTTGAATAATTTACCCCTGAATTTCCTGATCGGGGCCAGACATCTAACGTTATCCGTCTTACGTAAATTGCTCAAGTTTTGCACCCAAAGCATGTTAACTGGACTGGGCCCAACTTAAGTGACTGTAATCGATGGGGACCGATTTGAGTTGAAATTTGGCATTAGCGGGGTGAAAAATAAAGATGCTCAATCGTTTCGGCCTAGACGATTAAATTCTAGCAACTTGTATTCTTATTTTCACTCTATTGAAGAGAAGTAGTTTATTACGAAATAAACTTGTTAAAAACGACTGTTGTAGCTTTAGTATTCTAGCAAATTCACCAATCTAGAGAACAAAACTCAACAAACTTTCATATTTGATACTGTAATTTTGCGTCCAGGCCAGCACAGTCAACTTCAAAATTTGGCCCTGGTTAATTTCGGCCTAGATCGATCTCGATATCGTATAGTAACTACTAGTTAACATTGTCAAGTCAAATTTATTTTTTTTTCACGATATCAATCAACGAAATATAGCTGACATATGGCCAAAAGCGCAATAAGTGCAATAAATGCACTGCGAAGCCAGAGCAACAGTGTCACGCCTGCTGCTGAAGATGATTCTGATTCGGGGTACATCAGTATCGAGGAGTTTGAGTCCCCCGTACTGGACAGTGAGCTTGGTGGCCTTGATCCAGTTGAATTTGAGACTATAAGTTTTACACCTAACGACGAAAACGTTATAAGCCATGAGGGTAAGCAAGCTATAGGAATGACTAAGACCGATATTTTAGCCATAAAGGGTATGGCTAAAGTCACTGTCGCAAGGGGTACTGTGTCCATTTTTGGCAGTTTACACACACCAGCCAGTGGTCCAGTAAAACTTTACTGTCCTGAAGGTGCTAGTCTTTTTCACATTTCTGCAATGAGTAGGAGCGGCGTCCCAGACCTCCAGGGTATACCTGTCGAACTATCGCATTACCGTGTTGTTATTTACGTTGAGTCGTTCAATCAACCTACTTTAAGGCTGGTATCGCGGCTTGTGCAGCCTGCTCAACGGATATGGGATACTCCTGACCATTCATATGAGCTAGTCACATCACCCGCCACACCCGTTATGACTATTTTTAACTCGTGGCCAAAACGACGGCTTACTTCATTGTCACAGTACATGATAATAGGCCCCAAATCATCTGGAAAGTCTACATTTGCCCAGTATTTGATTAATGATTGGCTGAGTCGGAACGAAGAAGTTTTCTATCTTGACTTGGATCCTGGCCAACCTGAGTATTCACCCCCGGGGGTATTATCGCTAATTAAAATCACCAAATCTACTTATGGACCATCATTTACAAAGACTAACAATTTTCAACCATACCTTGCATACTCGCTGGGATATACGTCGCCCAGAGATCAGCCACAGCTGTATTTACAGCAGGTTTCGGACCTTATCAAAGCTTACCGTGACCTCGATACCGAGACCCCTTTGGTCGTCAACACTCCTGGTTGGACGCGAGGGCTGGGTGTAGACCTTCTTTCCGAAATCTCTGAACGTCTTGAACCTTCGTGGATTATTCACGTAGGCGATCTGGGTACCACCCAATATGAGATACCTAACTGTTTCAATCCTATATACCGGTTCACTTGCGTCCAATCTGCCGCGAGTACGGAGACCGTGGCGTCTAAAAATGGGGAGCTGAATGCCGCTATGATGCGTACGCTCAGCTTCATGAGCTATTTTCATGGCACACTCGACATGCAAACGCATCTGACTCGTATTGCACCGTACGAGGTACCGTATGAGAGTATAGCCGGTGTGACAGTTCTTGCAAGTGAAGGGCTGGCTGCAGATGATCTTTCAACGGCGTTAAATGGGGTCATAGTTGCAATGGTATCGCTCCATGAAGATATCGATGTCAACGCTCTGACTTACGTTAATGGTATACCGTGGATACGCGATGAATTTCTGGCTTATGGACCGTTCTTGGGGTACGCAGTGATCCAGTCGATTACACCCACAGGGTTCAGGATTCTTACCCCGCAACCGCCAGGCATAGAGATGCCTGAAAAGCGGTTAGTGTTGGTCAGAGGACGGCTAGTCCTACCTGTGTGGGAAATGTGGGATCCTAATGGTGTGAAAGAAGGGCCTTATTTGTCAAGAGATAGCCCTGGTGTCAGTCACATACGACGAAACATTAAACGGAGATAGGCAGTTTCATTTCTTTTTTTTTTTTTTTTTGCTTTGTTGCCTGGCAGAGGAGGATCTATAATTAATATTTATTATGTACATTAACGACCTAATAGATCTTTCAGTTGCTGGTATTTAGCTCTATCTACATCCGAAACACTTGGCTTGACGTTGTTGAACGCATGTTCGAAATCATCCGCAGATACTAATATTCCTTCACTTGAAGGCTGCTCTGATCTTGATAGTTTCAATTTTTGTTTCAAAGCATGTACGGCCGCTTCCCTGTTCAGTGCTGCCAAATCTGCACCACTAAAATTCCTGCACCGTTCGTCGTGGGCAACTTTGACCAAATCAACCGTAGGATCCAAAGGTGATGTCCTTGTAACTGTTTTCAAAATCTCTACCCGCTCTTGAGGACTGGGCAACTCAACAAACAACTGTTTGTCTAACCGGCCCGGTCTAAGCATCGCACTGTCGATCATGTCTGGACGATTGGTAGCGGCTATCACGAATACCCCATTACGGTCTCCCACACCGTCGAGTTCCGTAAGCAAGGTGTTGACAACCCGTGAGGAGCTTTCAGAGTTTGTATCGTCTCTATGAGGTACCAGTGCGTCTAACTCGTCAAAGAAAATAACACATGGTACTGATGCTCTTGCTCTTACAAATACTTGTCTGACCGCACGTTCTGATTCACCCACGTACTTGTTGAGTAGTTCCGGTCCTCTTACCGATATGAAATTAGCCTGTGATTCGTTCGCTACTGCTTTAGCTAGTAAAGTTTTACCACACCCTGGTGGGCCCCACAATAAGACTCCTGAGGGCGCGTTAATCCCCACAGTAGCGTACAGCTCAGGGTTACGTATAGGTTCGACGATAGCGTACTCCAATTCTTCGCGCACTTGCAGCATTGCGCCAACATCGTTCCACGTCACGTCTGGAACGGTCGCAAATCCTTCACGCTTGGACGAAGGCTGTACCTGTGGTATAGCCTTCAAAAAATCGTCAAATGTTATGCAAAGTGGCTCGAGTTCTTCTTCAGTGAGTGGGTCAGGATGTCGAGACAAAAACTGCTTTATTGGTGATTCACTTGCAGTATCATCGACATCCATCGAGGTATCAGACAAATTGGCAAATATCCGCTTGATGGCTATAACTCCTGCAGCCGATACTAATGCATGTAAATCTGCTCCAACGTACCCTGGAGTCATTTTAGCTAGTTTTTTGAAATCAAAATCACCCGAAATTTTCAACTTCTTAGATACCGTTTGTAAGATCCGTTCCCTTGATTCCTGGTCAGGAACACTCATGCATATTTCTCTATCGAATCTTCCGCCTCTTCGTAAAGCTGCGTCAATGGAATCTGGACGATTAGTAGCTCCTATGATCATAACAGGGTTACCGTTAGTTTTTTCCAATGCGACATCATCCATGCATGTAAGCAGCTGAGCTACTATACGTCGTTCCATTTCACGCTGTGCACTTTCTCGTTTAGGTGTTATAGCGTCAATTTCGTCAATAAATACTAGACAAGGTGCCAAAGACTTGGCCTCCTCGAATATGTCCCGTAATTTTTTTTCTGATTCACCCGACATGCCGCTGACAATCGATGGAGCAGATACAGAAAGGAAAGCTACACCCAACTCGTTTGCTAAAGCATTGGCAAGCATTGTCTTACCGCAGCCTGGCGGCCCATGCAAAAGCACGCCCCGAGGAATATCTGAACCAAGATTTGTGTACACTTCTGGGTGCGATAATGGGGTAGCTATCATTTCAAGTACTTGGGTTATAACGTTATCAATACCCCCAATATCTGCCAGGGTTATAGATGTCTCTGGTCGTCGCTCAAGTTTGTCCTTCTTTATCTTGCGGCGCTTCTTAACCCTTTCCTCGGGTTCTGTGGCTTCTTTTGGTGTAGTGGCAACGGTTGTGGTGGCACCATTAGCGGAAATATTCCATAGATCAACCACTGATCGGTTCATTTGGTTAGTGTCTTTGACCTCCATGAGTGCATCAGGGTCATTAGTTGATGCACCGTTATCACCGTCTTCGTCGGCGTCTTCAGAGGGTTCCTGGATGGTTTCTTCAATGACAGCCCGTTCTTCTGTGCGTATCTGCGACATTGTTTTCTCGACTGAGTTGGCTATTATAGCCTTTTTCACTCGCTGAAGTTTCATTTCAGCACGTTGACATAGTTCTATACCTGTACTGACCCGTAACTTCTTTAGTTCCTCTAGAATGGTATCTCCACTATTCTGTGCTGAGTCTTCTAGGAAGTCCCGCAGTATCTCGTAAACTGTCTTGTCTATACTGGGGGTTTTGTTAGGTTTCATGGTCAATGTTGATCTGATAAAAATTGTTCAAGATATTTTTTTTTATTTTTTTTTGTGTTTTTTTCACCTCCAGTGATGTAGCGATCACGATTTATCGATTTCAATCGTTTCGCCGTGCCGAGCAGTAGTAACCAGATAACGTTATTCCACAGCGGTAGATACGGTAGCCGTCGCCAGTTCAGACTTGATAAACCATCGATATATCGACCAGACTTGCTAAATATACTGTTTTTTTTAATTTATCTTCAGATGGGTAACAGTCCTAGTAAAGTGACCGAGCAGGACAAAGCTGTTTTGGACCTGAAGATACAAAGGGATAAGCTGCGGCAGTATCAAAAACGAATCAAGATAGTTTTAGACCGTGAGAAAGAAATAGCCAAAGAATGTCTAGCGAACAAAGATAAACCACGAGCATTATTAGCATTACGAAAGAAAAAGTACCAAGAAGATCTGTTGACGAAATCAGAAGCACAGCTACAGACGCTAGAAGAACTAACGGCTTCAATTGAATTTGCATTAGTACAAAAGGATGTTGTGGCTGGTCTACAAAGAGGCAATGAAGTCTTGAAAACGCTCAATAATGAAATGTCACTTGATAAGATTGAGAAGATTATGGATGAAAGTGCCGAGGGCAAAGCATACCAGGATGAAGTTTCCGAGCTATTGCGGTCCCAGATGTCAAGTGAGCAGGAAGAAGAAATTGAGTCAGAATTAGAAGCACTCGAAAGAGAAGTTAATCCCGTCGTGGATACCCCACAACATATTGAACTTCCTTCTGTTCCCAAGAAAGAACCACAATTACAGCCGGAAAGAGAACCAGAACCAGAGCAACAAACTTCCAATGAACGACAGCCTGTTCTTGCATGAGTATACTTTACATTTGAGATTTATTTTTACTGTTATATATATACAAAACAAAGACGTAATGTTCTTTTGTCATCATGATGATTTTTACTATTATTGTTGTAATTATTCTTCATCCAACCATTCAAGGAACTCTGGAGTGAAATAAGAGATAATAATGTTAGCACCTGCCCTCAAGTAGCCGTAAGCAGATTCAAAGGCCATAGCCTTCAAGTCGTATACTCCTTTTTCGGCACCTGCGTATAACATTGCGTATTCACCACTAACCTGGTAAACTGCCAGGGGGTAATCTTCACAAATTTTGGAAGCCTCTGCGACTATATCAAGATAAAAAGTTGACGGCTTAGCAATTATAGCGTCAGCTCCTTCTTGTAAGTCTCGTCTGAGGGCTCGTCTAGCTAGCCCCTTAGCCACTGGAGGCAATTGATACGCTTTTCTGTCACCGTTTGATGGCTTTGAATGAGCCACATCTCTGAATGGACCATACAAGTTACCAGCAAACTTCGCCGAATAAGATATAAGCATTGTTCGGTGAGCAAGATCGTTATCCATCAGTGCACGTTTTATTTCTCTAATACGGCCATCCATCATGTCAGAAGGTGCCACAGCATGGGCACCAGCCTTAGCATAATTGACAGCTACTGCAGCTATTCGACGAACAGACGGTTCTCTGTTGATGCTACCATCTTCAAATAAAATACCACAGTGTCCATGAGAAGTGTACTCGCACAAACAGACATCGCAAATAATAAACAAGTCCGGGAACTCTTTCCGTAATGCAATGATAGCTTGGATTACTGGGCCCGAAGGGTCGTCAGCCATTGACCCGGTCTCATCTTTGACGCCGGGTTTCAGCGGAACGCCAAACAGCAAAACAGACTTCAGTCCTTTAGCCACAAGCCCCCGCACAAATGGTATAAGCTTGTTAACTCCCCATTGTTTTTGGTTCGGCAACGAAGGCACAAGGGTTTCAGCATCAGGATCGTCAGTGATGAACAACGGATAAATGAACATGTCCTTTGACAGAGTGCTTTTGCCCTGCCATTGTCTCGCCAATGGATGAAAGTACCCACCAGCAAGTATAGAGCTTATCTGAGACGGTATAGGTTCTGTGTATTGCATTTTGCCGTGAAACAAGTATGATTTTTTATTTTTTTCCCAAAATTTTGTCAAATCCGGGCAAGATATGATTTATAAACTGACGTTATCGATACATTTATTGCCGCGATCCCTAATCCAGTTACAGTTAGCGAGGTACTCTACCACATTTAATTCTCGCACTAACGGTAGTTTCTCCGCGAGCTCGAGATCAATCCGATCTAGTATAGTCAACGACCATGTCGTGCCATGATGAACATAATGAACACAACCACGGCCATGGCCATGACCATGACCATGCTCCACCGCTGGATACAAATGAAGCCTTGAGTTTGTATCCTTACATCTACAATGACCATATTCGAGCTTTAAATGAAAGCGAGCACAACACGGTGCAGACTGTTTTTAGGGAATGGCAGAAACGGTACGATGGCACCAAAGTGCTTGAATCAGATGTTGATGAACAATTATTGATATTTGTTCCATTCACCGCTGTTGTGCGACTACACTCGATATTAATTCGGTCGACCAATGATGATCATGCTCCACTGAAAATCAAGTTGTTCCGTAACAGAGATGATCTTGATTTCAATACCGCGAGTGAGTTGCCCCCACAGGCGTCGTTAGATCATCCTGCAGGGGTAGGTGGTCAGCTCGAAGACAGATTACCCACATCTGCATCAGACGAGGAAGGCGGTATAGCTGAGTATTCGCTCAATAGAGCGCATTTCTCGAATACCACGAATCTGACTATATTTATTGAAAGCAACCATGGCGAAGACACTACCAAAATCTTGTACATAGGGTTACGAGGTGAAGCTACTGGTAAACTCACATCTGCTCCGGTAGTGACGTTATACGAAGCAGCAGCTAACCCAAAGGATCATAAAAATCTTGTTCCAGGGCAACATGCCATGGATGCATAAATTATAATTATATATTTAAATAAAAGTAGGCCATTAACGAGTGAATAATTTAAAAAGAAGAATAAATATGAGGAGAGCAAAAGCATTCTCTAGGGCTGGGCTCATTATAAGCTCAGATTGGGCTCATGGGTCGTATCGTAGATGATGTGTTTGTGTTCGTGGTCATAGTCGTACTGGTAGAAGACCTACGAGGGCTAGATCGATTGAATCTTGTCATGAATCGAACTGGATTGGTCGTAAGAGAATGATCAAAAAACCGTGAAGAGTATGCTGTTTCAGGTTCACTGACTGAAGGTTGTCTTCGTGATGGTAATGATGATGATTGTGCAAGCGTTGAAGATGCATTCGTAGTGCCCTCGGGTCCACTTTCATTAGAATTGGTAGGTTTATTTGTGAAATCTCGTTTACACAATGGACAGCTACCCTTTCGTGTAGTCAACCATGGAGTGATACATCCATCATGGAAAACATGGCCACACCCTAAAGCTCGAATATCATTATCAGGCTCAATAGAGTCGATACACACTGCGCAGATATGACCAGATGATTCAATTATATGCGAAGGTATTGTAATGATTGGATTTTTCTCATTATGAATATCTTCATCTTCGTCTTCTCTCTTACCTTCTGCTTCGTGGATACGGTCATGGTCATTATTGTCATGACTTTGCGCACTGTGGAAACTTTCTTGATCGTGACTAACATGTTGTTCCGAAAAGTCTGCGCTATCAGTAATAGAAACTCTCAAGTCATCTTTACTCAAAGACGATGGCAATCTACCTGAATCAGCTGAACTTTCAACCACTGCCAGTTCATTTGAGACTTCAACAGATACCTTTGTATCTTTTTTGTCGACATTACTTTCTGGTTCTGTGAAATCAGAGGATATTCCACCTTGATTGGATAGACCCAGTTTTTCTTGAGTTTCACCCCATTCACGGTACTTCTGTACAGGGAATTTTGCATCAAGATCATCAAGTTTCATCAACCGTTTTTCCTTCCGAGGGCGTCGCATGGCAACAGCTCCAGGACCCAGTATTGGGCCCATATAGTAGCCCATGGCGTCATGGTGTCCATGACCCATTGAAGCAGGGCCGTATCCTCCTCCTCCTCCGCCAATACCGCCAGGATACATTCCACCATTTGGACCATCCATATTATTCTCCATCATCCGCCGCCGTCTGTGCCCACAGAAATACTTCAGTCCGAGAATAACCCACATGTTTAGAAATACAATACCCAACCCCAGGACAATAAAATACAGAAATGGGCTGGTATGGTTGCCCCCGGATTCATCAGCAGCACCAGTACTAGTAGCAGGGGGGGAAGAAGTGGCGCTGGATGTGGGCGACGGCGACTCACTAGCAAATATGGTAGTAGAAGGGTTCTGTCTTCGTACCAACAACGGTAGTAATGGCGAAGCTATAACTTGCGTTGTTATTTTTGGTGGCTGTATTGGCAGGGGAGACGCCATGGCTGATTCAAAGCAGCAGCAGCATAATAATATAAGCCATGAAAAGGGAGCAAAACCCCTGGTAACCAAGGTTTTAACAGCCATTTGACTAAAGACCCTTAGGTCGAAATCTCCTGCCATGCTCTTTAGAGTTCAAAGAGACAAATTAAGCTGTTTTTAGTTGTAGTTGTTAGGTTTTGTAGTAACAGATGGCCTCCTCATTAGCAAAAACTAGGATCCTATTTTATGGTGTACTAACAAAATTAGTTAATAACATATCATCGTCATCATCGTCTTCATCACCTTTAAATAACTAGTACTAGCTAGTACTTAACAAATAGCCTAGTAAAGTGTAGCTAGTACTTCAACACCGTAAATAAATTATTATTAGCTACTATCGTTATCATAGATAAGCTCACTAATACCAGTATACCGTAGGCTACACCGTTGGTTTATACAAACTGTATTCACATTATAGGCATACTCTGTTAATACTTTTCCAAGGTTATGGCTCAGTTACTGTATGTTTACTTATTCTCGAATTCTTAATAGTAGTACATTTCATTCCACTACTTGATACATTAATAATCTATCAAATACTTAGTGGGAACCGGCACCTCGGGAAACCTTTTCCAAAACGGTTTCATAGGCGATTTCAGAGAAATCTGTGCCTTGTACCTCGGCAGCAACACCATTGAGAGCACGTCTGATAGCGTCCTTGGATGAAGCGTAAATCATCTTACTCTTGACTGAAGCAGTGTCGGGACTCCAAACGTAGAAGATAATCTTTGATCGTTTTCCTTCACCGGAGGCAAGGTTGTATTCAAAGTCATAAACGGCATATCTGCAGTCATTTTCAGGCAATTCAGCAACAAAGTCGTCATATGATTCGGCCTTGGAAGTCTTGCTGACTATAATCTCAGTCTTATTGTCATTGATGGAATAGATAATGAACTTATGGTTTTTGCCAAGTTTCAACTCGTTGAACACGGTAAGTGCATTGTCATTAACAGTAACTCTAAAGCATCAGTTAGTAAAACAGAAATAATTAATTGATTGATTGGAATGAAAATGAAAATGGATGAATTCCAATTGCTCAATTTTGAACATGTGTGTATTCATGGTTTTCATCCATTGATAAATTTACCACATACCCAGATCTCGACTAAAATATAAGGCAAATGGTTAGTAATTGACAAAGAATCTCCAATTGATGGCTTTTGATGTGTCCTCATTGATTGATTACTTACCATTTTTTGTTTTGTTCTTAGATTGGGCGAAAGAAGTTGTTGTTCAAACGGCTATTTATGGGTTGTTTTATTCGTTGTTGGCAAATAAGAAGAACAAACTCGATGGAAATGTCAACCACCCGGGTGTTAAAAAGAAGCAACAAACAAACACACATACTATAGTTAGTAGTGGTCTATATTGCAGTCCTCATCATACTACGTGTGTGTGTGTGTGTGTTGCACTGATCAGGGGATCTTCTAACATTAGTGCACCATACGTTTACATCTTTGGCACCACTTTGCAGTGCATAATAAACACCAATTTTTACATATATAGTCCACTGCAGTATATACCAATACCTTAGGAGGAGAAATAAATGGCTGACCAAGCTAACCAGCATGTAAGTTACCGGCTTTGTTGTTAGATTTATGTCTAATGTTTAGAGAGCTTTGTATGTTTCTTATGGCAGGCCTATGCTTAAAGTCATAGCCATTGGAATCATTACCCTTCAAAGCCTAAAGTTTGTCAAACACCAACTAGAATATCAAGAATATCAAAAACCCCAATCTCCACAACAGTCTCAAAAAGATGTTTGATTTATTTGATTTATTGTATATATATTACATTTATTTTCTTTAAAAAATATATAAATTTTTTATTACCTGTTTTATTTTAAGCAAGAGTCTTTTGAAGCTTGGAAGCAACAGCATCAATGAACTCTTCAGTCAAGACATAGCTGGATCGATCTGTCTTACCCTCAGCCAATGCCAAATCTTTGGTCATGATACCATCGACTTGAACAGTATCAATGGTAGCCTTTTCCAAGGCTTCAGCAAATTCAACAACATCGGGAGTACCATCGAGTTTGCCTCGTTGAGCAATACCTCTGGTCCAAGCGAAAATTGAAGCAATAGAGTTTGTGGAAGTTTCCTTACCTTGTTGATGTTGACGATAGTGTCTAGTAACAGTACCGTGAGCAGCTTCAGATTCAAAAGTCTTTCCATCAGGAGTAACCAAGACTGAAGACATCAATCCCAAAGATCCAAACCCTTGAGCAACAATATCTGATTGAACATCACCATCATAATTCTTCAAAGCCATAATGAACCCACCTTTAGACTTAATCATCTGAGCAACCATATCATCAATAAGACGGTGTTCATACCAGATACCCTTGGCCTCAAATTCAGCCTTGTACTGAGTATCGTACAATTCTTGGAAGATATCCTTAAATCTACCATCGTATTTCTTAAGAATAGTGTTCTTGGTAGACATGTACAAATTCAATTCCTTTTCAAGAGCTAACTTGAATGAAGCATGAGCAAATCCAGTAATAGACTCATCAGTGTTATACATGGCAAGAGCAACACCACCGCCATTCTTATACTGATAGACTTCAATAGTCTCAGGTTCGTTACTTCCCTCAGGAGTGTAAACCAATTCCAGTTTACCGTTACCAGGAATAACTCTGTCCTTAGACTTGTACTGGTCAGCGTGAGCATGTCGGCCAATGATGATAGGCTTTTCCCAGCCGGGTACCAAACGAGGGATTCTGGGGATGACAATTGGTTCTCTGAAAACAGTACCTCCCAAAATGTTTCGGATAGTACCATTAGGCGATAACCACATCTTCTTCAAGTTGAATTCTTTAACTCGAGCTTCATCTGGAGTGATAGTAGCACACTTCACACCAACTGAATGCTTCAAAATAGCGTTTGCAGCATCGGTGGTGACTTGGTCATCAGTCTTGTCTCTGTTCTCAATACCCAAATCATAATACTTGAGGTCAACATCAAGGTAAGGGAAAATCAACTTATCCTTGATGGATTTCCAAATGATTCGGGTCATCTCATCACCGTCCAGCTCAACAATTGGGTTCTTGACCTTGATTTTGGAGACTAATAAAGAGTTAGACAATTGTGCTTTCTTCTTCAGAAAATGAATGACTTACTGTTTCTAACCTGAATTCGTGTAGGAGCAGCAGCCATTGCGAACCGACTGCTTCGCACAGACGTCTTGAGAAAAGTCGAAGCCATAGTGCAAATTTTTTGTTAAAAAAGAGAAAAAAATTCACACAAGAATATTATTCTTGGACAAAAAATAAATTGTAGACTGGGTCTGGCAATTTATTTCACTGAAGTTGGCTACTCCAAATTTATGACTGTAATAAATCGGACATTTACCCGGACCCTTTCTACTGCGGTGAAAGTAAAAATTTGTTACTCACACACTATAAAACAATGAATGAGATCGCCTGGGTTCTGCACACTACAATTAGAAATTTGCCAATCCGGATTTTGAAATGCGCCGGTTGCGGCCAACTTTCTTGCAGTCTTCGTCTCCGATGTCGCTCCATTTAGTTAGTTAGCCAGTGTGGATTTTGCACAAATCTAGAACCACAGAAATATCTGATAAAACCGCACATGCAGCTAGCAATCAATGACTGTCTGCAATGACTAAAGTCACAGTATAAGTAAACATTTATGGATGCAACATGTTACATAGTACATGTTGTGGTAAAATTACCTGTGGAAACAAAAGGATGAACACTCTTAAAAAAAAGTTGGATCCGGATTTAGAAGGTTAGACTTTTACCAGATCTGATAACTACAACCCTCAGGTTGTTGTGGTTTACCATTCAGCATGATTCTTTGATTGTCGTTCCACATTTGTCTACCCTTTTACAGATACCTCATTGATACCTGTTGTTGCCAACTTCTTTTTCGCTCTACAATGGACGTGTTTTGCGGGGTATGTTACTCGCAAGAAAAACAGGTTTATTACCTGACATCCTGCTCGCACGTTGTATGTTGTGATCATGTTCAAGAGATGAATACGTCTCAAGTATGCGCGGTTTGTCATTGTAAAGGGATAAACTCTGTTGAAATTGATAATGCTACTTCAGTACTGAAACCGTATTTTGAGCTATTACCAGATCTGGGTAGAGTCTTCTCGTTAGCAAAAGAACAGCATGCACAAATTATTGAATTGGTAAAACATCAGCGTGATGAAATGAAACGTCTCCAAGGAAGAATCGATGAACAAAGAGATGTGCTCAAGAAAGCTCGTCAAGAGATCCTCAGAATTGAATCTTACAAGGCGTAAGATATGCTTTTTTTGCTTTTTTCACCTTTATCCTTCATTTACTAACTACTTTTCCAGTGAAATAGAAGAACTTAGAGCAAAGCTACGCGACCTTGGTGATGGAAATTCAAATACATCCACCAGTTCAACTGGTAATAGAGCATCTTCCATTGACTTTAATCAGTTTGCAGCAAGTAGCCAGTTACCAGTTTACCACCCTACACCAACCAGGCCGAATGTACCCTTTAATACGATATTACAGTCCAGGGATACCCGAGATGATTATGTCTCTGTACAACCACATCCACAACCACCATTAACTGCCGCAACGCACGCAAATGCATTGACATATACCCATAAGCCAATCAACCCATCGATTGCTTCCTCCCAATTATCACCACAAATACCATCTTCAACTTCGTTTACACACCCTTTCCAGAAAAAGTCAATAAAACATCTACACAACAACGGGCCTATTAAAGTAGCTACATCGGGTCTCACTACGTTCCGCTCGCCTACATCGCTAGGTATGCGCGGTAGCTCTGGGATTAGTCAAATACCCCCTACGAGATTTTCAACGCCTATGGGACGGCAAAACATGGCCACACCAACCAGTGACCGAGCCAGATCGCCTTTCTTCCTGCGCAAGTCATAGATATTAATAAATTAACGAAAAAAAAGGAATAAATTGATTGTTTTTCTCTTATATAAAAAACTCCATCATGCATTAGATAGTTTAAACCAATCCACTCTTCTTGAGCTGGTAGTAGACAATAGCGAAAGGAGTAGACAAACCAACAGCTAGAAATGTTAGATAACGCAATCACACATGTATGCAAAATATGTTGAATGCGGACTTACCAAAGAAGGTGAAATGAATGGCCCAGTAGGGAATGTATTTTCGTCCGTGGATCTTGAAGGGCAAGTTATTGTAAGGTCCTTCAGGGTAATGAGGACCAGCACGTCTAGCAGTAGTGGAAAAACCTCGTCGAGCGACCATTCGGCCAGCAGTAGCAGCACGTAATCCCAGCATTATTGTTTGTTGTTGTGTATTTGTTCAAGTATAACTTGGAAGAGTTTTTTTTCACAAAGAGAAATAGTGAATTTAACGTTAGGTAGGCAGAGGTTACTAAACGTCTGGTTGGCTGGCTTGGTCACTACCAACTGTGTGTGTGTATACGCCGTGTGTGTGTATGTCAACACTAACTAACTAACGTTAACTGGTAGTTAGAAATCGGTGGTGTGAAAACTAAAAAAAAAGGGCCAGAATCGATGGCCTCTCATTGGCCTGTTTCGACTCTACCAACTTGTTTAACTATACTTTATTACTAGTGGTAGTAAAAGCGCTAGTTAGCGTGTGTGTGTGCTGGTTGTTTAACGTTATTACTTGATTTAAACCGTCTCTACCAATTTTTTCTCATCTTTCTCCCTACTGAACGTACATCTTTTCCAAACACAGGATCCTCTAGTACGAAAGTTATATTCACAACAATGGCTGTTCCACGAATTCAAGGTACTTTGAAGAAGAAGCTTTACACAGACATCTTTGTCGGTAAGTAAATACTGGGGGAAATAAAAATAATGATTGTTTAATGATAGTGATGGTTTTTAAATATCTAACAATTGAATAGGTTTCGGTATGTCTTAACTCTTGATGAAATATTCCTTACAAGGTGGATCTTTATCTTTTGTTTTTACAGTTTGGTATTGGTTTGAGTTTTCTAACTGGCGTAGCTTTGGGCGGTGTTTTTGGAACCGTATGGTGGCATGGATTCCACAAGAAGAATGTGGCTATCAGAGATGCTTGGTACAAGGAATACGCCAAAACCAAGGGCGAGTAAACTTAGAAGAAACAGAGAACAATCAAGTTAATGGTTTCTTGCATGTAGCATTTATGCTTTAAACGAATGTCTATTTTTATTCAAAATTTCTGTTGTATTTTTTGTCATGTTGGACCAAACTTCTGGTCTTTGTCAGTCAAGTTCTGAATCCTCGGCCGGTTTCAAAAGAAATTGGGCTTTGCGTATTGAACCATGCGTAGATATTGTCGTAAATTGGTAACAGGGTTCTTGTTTTCATATTTCAATTACGAGACCAATTTAGTAAATAACTGGCACATAATGCCATACAATATTAACATAGCATTTATAGATGAATATCTTACTACTACTAGCAGCTGCTCAGGCCTAACGATCAACGTTAACTAACATTGATATGCTGGACATACATACTTTGAGAACAGAAGCCCTGGCGAGTCTTCTTAAGATAATAGACTTGGTAAGTCTGGTATTTTTGAACCTGTGTAACTGATTGGTGCCTAATATTTAGAAACAAGGAACCAAAATCCTGGTTTTGGAGCGTAACCTTGCATCAGTCATTTCGCTAACTACATCATACTCGGTCTTACAAGAACATGGTGTTACGCAAATCTTCTGGCTGCATGCTGTGTCGCTCAATTCTATTGAGGACTGGCCCAATTCCAGCACAGTAATCTTCATCACTGCAGGGATGCCTCGTGAATTGGTTCTGATATCCAATCATGCCGATAAACTGGTTACTGCTGGAATTAACGACTTGAATCTCGTTCTCGTCCCCAGACGAACTCTCGACATTGACGCATATTTAACTGAACGCAAGCTTAATGATACTGTGGCTGTTCACGAATGGGGGGTCCATTTTTTGCCACTGCTAGATCTTGGGGTTTTAACCCTCAGTATTCCCTCGGCAGGAGTGGAAGACCTCTATATTAACCAGACCCCTAATGTTGTTTACAACTCGGCATTGGCATTACAGGATATACAAAACAGGTATGGGGTTTTTGGGCGTATCACTACTAAGGGAGACAATGCCAAGTTATTGGCTGAGACTTTATCCAAGCTTCGAAACGAACGATTGGAAGACCTGAATACTGTTTCATCCGATCCTAATGGCCCGCAAAATGGCAAAACTTTGGACAAGGTGTTCAATACTTATTATGAAAATGTATTTATTGGCAGATCAGTGGATCAGCTTATTATTATAGACCGACAAACTGATATGGTCACTCCTCTGCTGCATCAATTGACGTATTTGGGGCTAATTGATGAATTCTTTGGAGTCAGTGACTCAGGTCAAGTTTCGTTGCCATTCCCCTCGGTCGATGATACAAGTTCTGCTACGCAAACAGCATCTCTTAACACTGATTCTGACAAATTGTTAGATACTATCCAGCACTTGAACTTTGCAGTGGTGGGACAAAAGCTAAACAAAGTCGCTCGTGATCTGCAGACCAATTATGATCAACGTCATGAGGCCAAAACCGTGTCGCAAATGAAGGAATTTGTGGGTAAACTTGGTGGCCTTCAGACAGTTCACAAAAGTTTACGTTTCCATACAGGTGTGGCTGAAGAGTTGATGACAAGAGTGTCGCAAGATGATTTTAATAGATCATTAGAGATTGAACAAAATATCGTCGCAGATACATTGCCAGGGACAACTATATTAGACATGATAGAAGAGCTAATCAACAGATCTGAACCGGTTACAACGGTACTTCGGGCAATATCACTGTACTGTTTATGTAAGAACGGAATGAGAGAGAAAAATTTGACATTTCTTAAACGGGAAGTTTGTCAAACATACGGGTACTCGTATATCCTAACATTTCAACGGCTAGAAAAATTGGGCCTTATTTATGCTTCTGATAAGCAACACCATTTGGTTACTACAGGTACCAGTAGCAATATTCTCAATCTCCAGGCATTACGAAAACCGTTAAATTTGATTGTTGATCAAAGATCAAGTTCTGGTGACGACAACGATATATCGTTTGCTTACAGTGGCTATACCCCGTTAAGTGCACGTTTAGTACAACTGATAGTTGATAAAAGCTCGGTGCTTAAACGGAGGACTGCTTTATCCGCAGGTACGTCTTCAGTGCCTGAGGGAAAGGGCTGGAAGGGAACTGAGGATATAATCAAAAATATCCCTGGCGAAATTACCGACGAGATCCAGAAAAGTCAGCATGACTTGAAAGAGGGGAAACTGAGAAAAATCCTTGCTAGAAATAATCCTGGCCATGAGAAAACCACCACACTGGTATACTATCTGGGCGGAATTACTTACTCGGAAATTTCAGTTCTCAAGTCGTTGTCAGATTCGCTTGAAGGGACTGAACTGGTGATAGCGACCAGTGGGCTAATTAATGGAGACAAAATCATTAACATTGCATCTAATTCTACTTGAAGTACACGGTCAGTCGCATACTGAAGGGCAAGTTTCGATCGGTAACCAGTAACTGTTGTCCACTAGATATCAGGCTGTTTATAGGTTTGGTCAAGTTTGGTCTCAATTTTTTTTCCAGCTCTGGTGGTGCTTGCATATATAATGCTCCTTCAGAGCTACTTAGTGATGGTGCATTTGCATGTAAGTCTGCTAATAACTGTATAAAATCGTCTAATGTAACATTACCATCAACAGTTATTTCTGAAGTTTGCGTCCCACACACGGGGCAGTCTGGTCGTTTTTCCAATTCAAACGTATGCGTGTATACTGATTCTGTGCCGTTAAACATCATGTAGTTGTTCAAGCTGGGATTCGACCGCGTCACAAGCTTAAACGCTTCATTACAGCACGCGGCAGCTATGACGGCATTAGTCGACGCAACCGCCGGTATGATATTCTTAACAACCCCTTGGGTCAAAGTGTAAGTGACGCCCGTAATCTTGAACTGATTGGCACGGTTACAGGCCGTCTCGTATAGCCACTGAATATGCTGTGCGTCGTCTGTGTCTATCTTGGTGTCTTCGCCAAACTGTTTGGGCCATTCGATTACGCTGGCCCATTCTATGCAATGTTCAGGTAACCGTGGGGTGTTAGCAATGGTACACAGAGGGTACCGTTCTTGTTT
Source organism: Groenewaldozyma auringiensis (assembly GCA_030574195.1). Taxonomy (NCBI): domain Eukaryota; kingdom Fungi; phylum Ascomycota; class Dipodascomycetes; order Dipodascales; family Trichomonascaceae; genus Groenewaldozyma; species Groenewaldozyma auringiensis. Next base: position 18,587 of record JAJMEP010000031.1, read on the forward strand.
ACCATGCAGATCTAATGAACACTCAAAACAGGCACTTATAGTAGGCAAAATTACCCTGACTTGGCCTCTGAAACCTTCGGTGCCACCGTCAATAAGCGGTTTAAGACTTTCGGGGTTAGACATATCTACCATATTGACTAGCGTAGCATTAATCCAGCGCCGAGCATCAATTGAATCTAACCCGCAGATAATTATGCCAAACTGTAAATAGTAATCTTCGCTCTTGTCCTGAATTTTTCCATAGTGCGGTACAACCTGTACACCGTCTATTCGTGCCATAATCGCTTCAGCAGCTACCACGGCCTTAGGCTTGCCAATATCGCGTTCCTTAAACAAAAATTGTCGGTTCAAATTAGACAAGTCAATAGTATCCATATCTATTACCTCAATATACTTGAAGCCGCTTAAAGCAAGGTCTTTGAGTATCTCACAGCCTAACCCTCCTGCTCCTATAACTAACACTTTTACTGTCTTAAAAAACTCCACTTGCGACTGTGGATTGACCTCGTCGTCGTCTGAAAACGGCCCAGGCACAGCCAGTATCTGTGATATATCAGCATACACACTCATCTCCCGTAAATTGAATAAATAATCACCACTGTTATGATTTATAAATCTGGTTTTATTAATCTACCAAATGATCCGTTGGTGGAATATGGCCAAAATCGATCTCAGTAAAGGCTACCCGAACTCGATTTAATCAATTAAGGTGAGATCAAGCTTTGAACGGCCGGGGTAAAAATATTTTTTTCCAGTTACAATTTTTTTCACAGTTATTTCCAATGAGGAACTTGAAGGTTTTCAACAGGAAATCCGTGCCTGTTGAGTCGGTCAATGTACCTGACTTACAGCTGAAAGCAGCTGACTATGACACAACCACGGATAAATTGTTACTAATATTTGGTCCTGCTACCAGTGCCAGTACCAGCGATAGTGATGATACATTTGAAATGCCTCCAGCATTAGAGATACAGCGGGTTTCTAAAGATGGTATCGTGGAGACGAGCATAAACTGGGATCTTGAGCCTACGGATCAAAGTATAGAGATCAGGTCGTTTAAATGGCTTGCTGACCTTGAATCTGCGTATGTTGTGTTGAGCACTGGCGATATCTACGCAGCAAGACTCAACGACGAACAGAACACATTTTTCATTGAGCTCGTAGGTTCTACTGGCGAGAGTATTGGTGCTGCAGAATGGTCACTAGACGAGGAAATTCTTGCTGTGGTTACCGAGCAGGGATCAATGACACTGCTCAGTAGGAATTTCGATATGATTAATGAAACTAAACTCACTGTGGCAGACTTGAAAAAGTCTATGCACGTATCTGTCGGATGGGGTAAGGCCGAAACACAGTTTCAAGGTAGAGGTGCACGGGCTATGCGTGATCCCACTCTGCCTTCAAAAGTCCATACAGGTTTAGTCAACGATACGGACTCAGGATCGTTAAAGATCTGTTGGCGTGGTGATTCGGAGTTTTTTGCAGTCACAAGTGTTGACGAGACTCCAGAAAATGTGCGCAGAAGAACAATAAGAGTATTCAATAGAGAAGGAATACTAGAGAGTACGTCTGAGCCGGTTGACAGCCTTGAGGGCCAATTGACATGGAAACCCTCGGGGGCTACTATAGCTTCAATTCAACGAAAAACTGAAAATGGTGGCCCTGAATTAGTGTTTTTTGAGCGTAACGGGTTGAGACGGTACGAGTTCTCGTTGCGAGTACCTGAAGATACACTTGTGATGGGACTGTCGTGGAACATTAATTCAGATATATTGGCTATTCAATTAGGAGATAAAATTCAGTTGTGGACAACTAAAAACTACCATTGGTACTTGAAGCAAGAGGTTATACCATCAAATGCGGGCAAACCTGTATGGATGAAATGGCATCCTGAAAGACCCTTGGAATTACTAGTGTGCTATGCTAATGACAATGGATCCGTTTTCATTGAACGCCATGTATTTATTTGGGATACAATTACCGGTCCCGTTGGCCTTGGTGCTGATTTAGGTACAGTGGTAGTTATTGATGGTCAAACTATCAACGTGACACCCTTAAGCATATCAAATACTCCTCCGCCGTTCAGTTTTCGTGGGTTTGAAGTTGCTTCGACTCCCGTAGATGTGGCAGTTAATGGTGATAATACTAAATTCGCCATGCTATTGAAAGACGAGCTTGTCATTGCATCATGGGACGTCAACGCTAAGAAAACCAGAGCTAGTGCGCCTTCAGTGATTTCTCAAATCAAATTGGCTGACATAATTGGTCCAGATTTTGTGCCTTCCCATGTCGCCTTTGCTGATGCCCATGTAGCTATATCAGTCGACACTGTTGGTGGGGGTGAAGTATATGTCATAGAATTAAACGACGAATGTGGATACAAGAAGGCTGGTATATTTAAGGCCAATGTGGGAATAGTCACTTTGAAGATGCGCGAAGACTATAACAGATTCATTGTTCAGAACATCAACGGGAAAGTCATAGCACTGGATTTTACCTGTGAAAACGACGAAGAGCTGGATAAACACTTAGGGGTCGCCACACATATTCAGGTGTCGAGTGATAATATTGTGTATGCGTTACGTGACAATGGCGTTTTGACAATGGGCAGAGACCAGCTTTCAAAATTTGTTACATCGATAAGTATCACAGATAGACATTTCTTGTTCACCACGGCGAAAGACCGACTGAAGATTGTGCACTTGGGGTCAACTGAGGTCCCCGACGACGATACTGCCAACGATGAACGGTGTCGTGCCATTGAACGTGGGTCGCTTTTGGTAGCACTTGTGCCTTCTAAAACATCAGTTGTGTTGCAAGCTCCCAGAGGTAATCTTGAAACTATCCATCCTCGAATTTTTGTACTAACGGAAATCAGACACAATATTGAACAGGACAGATATGATTTGGCATTTGCACTATGTCGAGTGCACCGAATTGATTTGAATTTATTGTATGACTACGATTCTGAGAGATTCGAGTCCAACATTAAAACAGTTTTGAAACAACTGAAAAGCTCAGAGTCGATGGACCTGTTGTTGTCGACTCTCAAAGAAGAAGATGTGTCTGAAACTACGTACAAGTCCACCCTTAAGGAGACCGGAGAATATACAAAACTGGAGTTCAAGGCAGGCAAAATTAACCGGGTATGTGATTGCGTCATTAATGCACTACAAGACGATGAGACTCTGAAACCCCAATACGAGCAGAGTATTATAACTGCGCATGCTTGTAAGAGCCCTCCTGATCTTGAGTCGGCATTACTACTAGCTAAAGGACATGCAAGCATATCGGAAAAACTTATACAGTATCTTTGTTTTCTTCAGGATGTGGAGCTGTTGTATACTACTTCGTTGGGTTTGTACGATTTAGAACTTGCCTTAGTGGTAGCACAGAAGTCGCAAAAGGATCCCAAAGAGTACTTACCCTTTTTGCAAAATCTTTACGAGCAGCCCATTCTGCGACGAAAGTTCCTTACTGACACGTACTTGAAGAAGTACGCCAAGGCATTGGAATCTTTAGCCCAGATTGAATCTGTTTTTGAAACGGAACTACTGCCATATGTTGTACAGCATGAATTGTACAAGCCGGCGTTGTATGTATTCCGATACAACAAGGAGAAAGAAAACGCAGTACGAGTGTTGCATGCAGAGTATCTGATCAAACGGGCCAAGTACCACGAAGCAGGTCTTGCGTACGAGATGGTGGGCGACTACAAGCTTGCTCTAAGCACTTACACTATTGGCGGTAAATGGCAAGAAGCATTATCTATTTGTGACACATACCCTGAAGATTTCAAAGATACTCGCGACGAACTGGCCGAAAAGCTTTGCGAAATTTGCTTGGAAACCAAAGACTACAAATCCGCTGCAACTATTTACAACGAATACTTATCTCGTACCAGTGAAGCGCTGACTGAACTCTGTCACGGATACTTTTTCGATGATGCTTTGAGATTGGTTGCGTTAAAAAATGAGTCCGAGCTCGTCACCAAGGTTATTGACCCCTTGCTCCGTGAAGGGTTTGCCACTATAATGGAGCTGGTGTCTGACTGCAAAGCTCAGGTGAACTCACAGGTCAACCGTTTACGCGTTTTGCGTGTTAAGAAAGAGGAGGATCCGACAGGGTTTTTTGGCGACGGGCCCAACGGCGATATCCCTGATGACATATCTATAGCGCAATCAGAAACAAGTGCCGCGCCATCATTTTTCACTCGTTACACCGGCGAATCAGGCGACACAGCCAAGACAGGGGCAAGTCGACGCACGGCTAAGAATAAACGACGACAGGAACGTAAACGTGCTCGAGGCAAAAAGGGTAGCATTTACGAGGAGGAGTACCTAATAAGCTCGATGGGCAGACTAATTGAACGGCTTGAACAGACTCAGCCTGATGCCATTAGGGTTATTGAGGGGCTGGTACGCCGTGACATGCGAAGCCATGCTCATGAACTCCAAAAGGCATTCACTGAGGTTTTGGATCTCGTTAAGAGTGTCATTACGGAAGTTTACACCGTGAGTGATCGTGACCTGGAACGTTACGACGATGATGGTAACATGTACAAAATCGAAAGGCAACCTGTACCAGTGGTTAAGTCGTTCCCAGGATTGGACATTTTAGACTATTAATGTAAATAATGAAATTTATAATAATGAAATAATAGAATTGATTAAATATATAGGAAGACAATAATTAAAGTGAAAAATCCTCTAAACATGACAAAATGAAACCTAAGTATTACTAAGCTTTGTGTTTCTTGAATTCGTTTTTGACAATAGTTGGAGGAATATTCGTCGCAGAGGGGCTTTTCAATGAAGGTGGTCCTCGTTTAGGTGCACCAAGAACTGGCGTGCGTCTAGTTATAGGCGCCGAAACGTTCTGGTCAACTGTACGTTTAATAGACGGTGACTGGTATTTGATATCAAACTTGGCATTTGCTGGTAGGGGGGTGTTTTTCTGCACAGCTTCTGCGGCTCTAGCACTTACAAACTCAGGCATGGGTGTTGTAGGAGTTTCCTGACGTCTAGTGTACAATGCCATGAGTGCAGTGTCGTCTGTTTCGGCGTCATCTTCTTGACTAGCTTCGTCGTATTCAAAAGACTTCCTGTTTTCCTGTTCTTGTTTCGCCTCTTTTTCACGCTTGATAGTCCGTTCACGTTCGAGCTGCTCCATTTCTTCATAATCAATATCTGAGTCGCTATAAATCTGTGAACCCAATAAGTTATCCTCGGTTATTGGCACTATAGGTTTTTCCTCTTCTAGTTCAGGCTCTGGTTCTGGTTCATTAGTTGGTGTAGATACGACTTGTATAGATTTATTTATTGCCTCAGTCGTTGTGTGTGTTATTACCGGCGCTGCTTTAGGAGCTGGCGTCTCATTTGTCACATTAGCATTAGTAATTGAAGTCAATTTGGGATTGGAGCCAAACATATCCTCAGCACGTAGTAACTCACCAGGAGCAAACTTCCGTGGGGCAGCTTTCATTTGGTTAACTTGACGAGTATAACTGCCATCATAAAGACAATTCCCCAATGCATTACCAAATAATCGTAAAGCTCGTTTCATAGCATCAGTAGTAGCCTCTTTACGACACTTATCATATGCCATAGCTTTGCTTCTCGCGTTCTCAATATGGCCAAACCCTGTATCTTCGTGAAAACTGCCGCTTTTCAAAGTTACTCTCACAACGGTGTTGATTCCAACATTATAAGTGCCCGATGGCGAAACGTCGCAATACTCGACACAAGAGCTTTTCACTTCAGTACTCCAGCCGTCAAATCCAAATATCTCATTGGCCAAATTTATCACTTTCCATCCTTCAAGATATGGTACTTTACCTGCGCCAGAAGCACGATAAGACAAGTACTCAGGCCCAAGTTGTCTACTTAGTTTCTTAGCAATTTCCAGCCATTGCTCCAAAGTCCATCCTTCAATTGTAGCGTCTCCGCCATTGACAATTTCCTGATGTGTGGGCATTCGAAAACACTAACAAGCCTACTTTTGCCTTTTGTGCCCTTATTTTGCACTCAACACGTCCCTGAGAACTCAGTTTACTGGCTTATTTGGTACGGAATCGCGCCCTTAATAGGTTTGTTTACTTTCAAAGGATTTTTTTTTAACCTGCCCTGGTAATTTAAGATCGAGCGTTCGTGCCAGTTAAGCGCGATTCGTTCGCGATTTCGTTCCAACCAAATAATTAGCCGCGCGGCGTAATTATGAGTCCAAGATCAACAGCATGCTGAGTTTGTTGACTGGTCCACAGAGAAATTTCAACCTTTAGATCTCGGATGCAATCTCGATCTCTTTTCTTTCTCAAGGATTTCGAGGGCAAAGACGTTTTGTTTACTTTTTTGACCGAAGGTAAAAACACACTTGTAGGATGGTTGCTAGGTTCATTCCACCGCCGGCACAAACGGCTGCAGAAACACTGCACTACCATGTCATTGTATCGAGCGTTTTGGCGCGAAGGGGCCAGCAGCTGCTATGGCTTTTGAGTCTGGCAACTTACTGTATCAATCTGATTTTATCAATTCGTACTCATCCAGGCTGGATTTGGTCGGTGTTACCATTTAAAATTATACCTGTAGTGATGGGTCTTGGTATATTATACCTTATGCGGAAACGTAACGTCCACATTGATGCGCTCAAGTACCCGACGGTTGCAGAAGAGTGGGCCCGTCGATTTTTGGGTAAACCGTTTCTGTTAACTTTTATTGGGTTTTACACGTCGGCGACGTTGTATTTCTGGTATGTCAGATCAAGACTGGGAGATATGGGCTTCACTGTTTTGTCTGTAGACAAAAAGGAGAGATATGTCAATGAGCGGTTTCTTTATGTTTCTACTTGGTCGTTTTTATTGGCACTCAGCAGCTCTGTTGTGCATATTCTTAGAGATCGTGATCATCTTAGATTTGATGTCAAAACGATGTCAATTCCTGCTCGTGCCAAGATAATGGCTAAATGGGACGTAATTTGTTTCAATTCTTTGTTTCTTGCCGGGGTAAGCACAATTGTCATTCCAGTGATTTATACGTTGTTGAGATCACCCATTTATTCTACTGCAGTACGTTTTCTTTCAGTGTTCCGTACATTGTATAGCACAGATGCATATGTACGGTACCCTATAGGCTTCACCATGTTGTTTGACACGTTTATTTTTTCATTTTTCTTAGAATTGCTTTGGGCATTGTCGCATCACGGGTTTCAGGCCTATATTGGGTTAGGTCCATTACATCATGACGAAGTTCTCAGTTGCCAGTCTGCATTGCGAAATGAATGTCTAATTGGTGGTCTCAATTCTGCCAGTAAACCGATAACTCAAATGCTGGCATTTGAAGAGTTGTTCTATATTGCTGCAAATGATCCGGAAAGACGCAGATCGATTTTCAATGGCGACATTGAAAAACATGAAAAGGGACTTTCTACATGGCAGAGAGTTCTTAAAGAGTGTAATAAGATACTAGATCAATTAGCTGTTTCATTTGAAAAGCCCAAAAAGACTGAAAAGATCATTCAGGCTCCTTCGAAAAGGTCTACTGAGCCTGCCGGTTTACTAAAGCTGAAAGAAGGTAATATACTGCAAAAACCAAGTGTCGCCTCAAATAGGAAAAGAATTTTTTTAGGTCTACAAGACAAAGACGCCAAAAGTTCCGAGGTAACAATCAAACTGGCAGATAAACTATGGCAGATGGCTAACGAGTATTTACAAAACTATCAATACTTGGTGGAAAAACTCTTATCGCATTCTATTGGACGGCCGTTTAGGAAAACGTTAAAACTTAAATGCAATTCCCTGATACCCAATGTGAACTTGGTTGAGTGCTCAGCCAGTTCACTTGCATTACTTATATGTGCATCACAAGAAGATGACGAATATGGAGTTGTTCAAAAGGACATCTCCAGCACCTTGATGAAGCTTGATAAAATCCTTACTTTACTTCAGGATTTTGTTCAAGACCCTCCCATTGAGTGGTCTGATGTTCTTGTGCGCCAAGGTAAACAGAAACCAGTTTTAGGGAAAGTTATCTCAGCTTATAACATAATTGATGAAGCTTTTTACAGCATCATTTTGCAATTTCAAGATTATCTTGATTCTTTATCGCTGAGTGAGCCAGTGCTAGAAAGAATCAGGTTTTATTACGAAAAGCAATAACTTTTATAATGTTCTGAATTATCTCATGTACTTATTTATAATATAATTTTTGTTCACCTTTAATCTTGTCGACCATCGTTACTTTGAGATTCTGACTAAAACTCTGTATGTATGATCGATCGTAGTAAATATTTTTTTACTATGCTAATGTGCTATAGCTACTACTCTACCTTAGAACGATACTCAGATCTTGAAGCTTTATATTTACAATAACTGATTCGAGTTTGGCACTTTAAACACTGTCAACATGGCTGATGTCACAAGCGCTTCAGTGGCAGGTGTAACTGGAACTACTACCTCTACTGGTAAAGTTCCAGTTGCTAGTTCCACCAATGGTCTCAACGGAACGGTGAATGATCCGGCGAAACGCCAGGTCAAAGTTTCAGCGATATTTCAAGAGCTGCTTGAAGGTGCTAAAAACCTTCCCAACTCTGATTCGAAGTACGGAAAGGTCACCTTAGGGCTCACTGAGATTAGGAAACGTACCGAGGGTATGCTACAAGGAAAGGATTATGAAAATGACACAAAAGCGTAAGTTGGAAAAAAAATCTGTGGAAAATATCTTGTGTTTACATTTTTAGTTTTTTTTCATACTAACATTTTTTTCTAGACACTATCTATTAGCTGGTAGTGGCATCAATGCCGAGGAAATTGAAAACGAACTGCAGTCAATAGATTTTGGTGTAAATCTCCCCTCGCATGCTCCGGGTGATTTTGATATTCAGACGTATCTTCAAACACGCCGAGAAGAAAACATTCTTGCTTCAATCGAGGATTCGATTCGTGTCTCACAACGTGAATTCCAAGTATTTCTCGCTCACAATATCTCACTTGACTGGAACTCAAGGAAGCAGCAGATATGCCAGAAGTTTGGTCTCATTGGGCGTACAGCTGAGTCAGCTGAAAATGATGCCTGGTCAGCTCCCTCTGCTGGTTCGGGTGTAGCCACAACGGGTGGTTCTGCCACTTCTTGGACAGCCGGAGGTGGCTTCCAGTCCAATGAAAATGGCTCAGGTTCAGCACCTTCAACAGCAGCATCGTCATGGGTCAAAAAATCTTTGGGTCGTGCTGTACTAGGTCCTGTATACGGTACAACCAAATTTGACGATATACCTGAGACGTACAATGGTGATATCGCTTCAAGTACAGCAAATGTCCGCCAACACAGCAACAAAGCACAAAAATTGTTGGCAGTTGTCAGAAAACTTAATGATGCAAGGCTGGCTCAAAGGTCATTTTCTGTCGCAGGAGAATTTGCTGAAGCTACTGCTGCTACGGGGACTGATGGTAGAACGTTACAACTTCATGATTGCTGGAAACTTATTTCTAGACTAAGCAAAGAGGTGCCCTCGCGAGCGTATGTGGGAGTAGAACACAAGTCTTCTGGTGGAGAAGTATACAAAAATATTGAAACTGAACGGAAACCTGCCAGACCAAGACAGTTTGCTACGGCGTACATTATCACTCAAGGCGTGACTGAACAAAAAACCGTTATGAATGAACATATTGTAAACGCTTCGTTGAGTTTCTTGGAACAGCAATACAGAGATATCATGGATATGGATATAAGTCGACATCCCCAAGAAGCTCGGCTAGGTGGTGTGCCTTCGCCATTTAACAAAGTTCAGGCATACTGGAACCTTGTCAAAAAGGCTAGAGGTGAGAAATGGAGTAATGGTCTAGAACTTTTCAATGGTGAGCCAATATGGGCTATAATTTATTATATGCTTAGAGCAGGTTATCACGCAGAAGTTTTGACTTTTGTTACCAAAATTGAACAGGCAATTATGAAAGTCGATAGGGAGTTCCCATTATACCTCAAATCATACCTCACATCGCCGAACCACAGACTGCCAAAGGATATGGTCGACCGTCTTCATATGGACTTCCCACGGTTCGGGTCAAGCGACCCTTACAAGAAGGTCATATACAAGCTCATTGGTCGATGTGAGCTTAGTAGTAATGTTTATGATTTTTCAGTTATTGCGACCGCTGAAGATTGGGTATGGTATCATTTGATGCTCACTGATGAAAGAGGGGAACGTATAGGCGAAAGGTATACATTAAACGATTTCAGACGAAAAGTTCTTGAAGTTGGGCCCAATAATTTTGAGTCTGACCAAAACCCCGCATTATACTTCCAAGTATTACTGTTAGGTGGGTTATTTGAAGACGCAATCCAGGTTGCGCAAAAATTCAGTCCTGTTGATGCGGTGCATTTTGCTATTGGTTTAACTTATTTTGGTTTATTGCGCCCCGTGACTGATGTGGATAACATTGGTCAGCAAACTAAATTACTTGGCGGTTCCGATTTGAACAAAACTCTTGATTTTGCCAAACTTGTCGGATACTATACTAAATCGTTCAGAGTGTATGACGCTTCTAATGCAGTTGAATATATTTTGACTATAGGACTTAACGGAGACTTGGACAACGATGTTGGCACGAAGTATATGCAAATGACCCGCGATGCTTTGAGGGAACTTGTATTGGAAACTCGTGAGTTTCAGGTGTTATTAGGTGCTATCAGACAAGATGGTACTCGTGATGTTGGAGTTATTGAAGCAAGAAAGGACCTTATTGATATCAATAACGAGGAAGACTATCTTCAAGAGATTACAGAATCAGCTGCAGTTAAGGCGGATGAAGATGGACGCTCAAGTGATGCAATATTGCTTTACCAGTTAAGTGAAGATTATGATACTGTAGTCTCTATCATCAACAGAGCTTTGAGTGAAGTACTGTCCGGGTTTGACTTTGATGTGTCTGTATCCAAATTACCCTTTGAAGCACCATTAATTTTTGCATCTGAAGAAAATCCTGCTCAGCTTGCCAGAAGCATGATGAAAGTGTATACTGCCAACCCTTCCATTTTGCAAAAAGTGTCACCTAAAAACAGAGAAACTTGTGATGTTTTGTTAAAGATCTCAGATGCTCGCGAACAGTTTCATGCTGGTAGATGGGATACGTGTGTCAAACTTGTTGAAGAAACGGACCTAATACTTACATCACCCACAGCTGAAATCGGCCAAATAAGGAAACGAGCTCTTCAGTTCACATCCTTGTCTTCTGAAATTGCCCGTATTATACCCTCGGTACTAGTAATGCTGATGCGATGCTATGTTTCCATTGCTTCTGCAGTTAATAAGATCTCGTATGGTACTGAAGCTGTCTTAAATCAATTGGCAAGCTTAAAAGCGCAGGCACGTAACTTAACAGTGTTTGTGGGACTGTTACAATATAGACTACCCAAAGAGGTTTATAATGAGCTTACCAATTTGGAAGCACTAGTTTAGTAAATAATATTAATTAATGTTAGAACAACTTATAGGTCTGCTACTAGGATATCATTTGCAAAACTGGGCCTGACTTACCAGGATGACCCAGTCGAAGGTCGTATCTGGGGACGCAATAAGCTGGATTTTCAAAAGCCTTGAGTGTTTGCTTTTATGCGCGTGCCCAATTACCAGGCCTATCAAAAAATGTTTAGGTGTTCATCTACAGTGGCAGATATTGCATTCGCTGTTTGGAGTTTATTATTGTTTATTATTCTTTTAGGTAAAACCTAGATGTGCCAAAAATATCTTCCGGCCAGGTCCAGATCTACAGATCCCGAGCACAAGTGAGTTTACCACAATATACCTTATTCCTTATTATAAAATAGACTTTGAAACTTGCATTTGAAAGGTTTTGGAGCTGAATTGAAGCAGCCACTTGAAAGTTTGCAGTTCTATTACATTTTGCACATAAATACTTTCATATATATAATATCTGCGTGCTGGAGTTGGATTCATAGGTGCGCAATTTATTGTTTTTGCTTTGTTCATTTCTATTGGATCGTTGATCTTATTGTTGTCAGATCAACCACTTTTCACTCCTACTACTGTACATTTATTCTACAATGTCGGGTCATCCTAATTTACCTGATAATGCTCCAGAAAACGTCAGACTGGCAGCCGAAGAAAACTTTGTAGCTGCTAAGGAGTTTTGGCGCAATGATCATGATCTTCCTGTCGAGCAGAGAATCCGACTACAGCAAGCGTTCAGGGTACAAAGTTTTGCTACCCCGGTTTCAGGGCTAGCGGCTCTAGTTGGTGGTATATACAGCGGGAGGTATCTAGGCAATACTGGACGTATACCCAAATCTACCCAGGCCGGATTTTCGTTCGTCTTTGCAGTGACAGGTTTATTCACGGGTGGGTTTCTTGGTAATAGAATATCGTACGCTTATAACGTGTCCAAGTTTACTGAAGCCAAACCTCGAAACGCCTACGAAATGTTGGGCGTTTTTCCACCCTTTATAGGATACAGGTATTATGAATCTACTGTTAAAGACCCGTCAAAAATCATGACTGACCCTGATACATGGAAACGATTCTATGGGTTCCCGTTTGGATTAATAGCATCCACTGATCCTGAGCTCATGAATAAGTCTCCTTTCGGCCCAGCGGTAGTCGATAGAGCTGAGCGAGATTTACCTAGAAAAGACACCTCGGAGCAACCACAACAAACCCAGCAAAAAGGTAGTCAGTATAGTGAATTTGATGACCCATTGGATGACGAGAGTGAAAAGATACCTCAGCAGTCCTTTGGCTCTTCTTGGGATAGGATCAGGCAGAAAGGTAGTGGTACAACTCTGCCACCAGTTATGGCGCCTAAATCATCTTCAGGAAATACTGATTTCGTCAAGCAACAGTCTGACTTTGATAGAGAATTGGATGCAGAACGACAAGGTGAGGGCTTAAAAGATGATTTCTCAGAAACCGAGAAGAAGTGGTCTTAAAGAAATCATTCTCGGCATTATCATTATTATTTCTATATATTATTATTATTATTTAATTGACATTCAAAACATATTATTGGTTAATATTGTAAATAAATATATCCTTACAATGGGAACTCATCATGATCGCATCTTCCTTCTTCAATGAGGTGACTTCTTGTTTTACTGTACTGATCCTGCTGAGTCTTATCCAGTTCAAGCCCATTTTTAGAAAGTAAATGTACAGCCCGTAAAGCCTTTTCTAAAGCTGTGAAGTTATCCTTATGGGTTGTCAAAATATCAAACAAGTTATCCACTATACTTGTCTTTTTCAGCTCATCCAGTTTGCTGCTAAACGGTTCAGTGTGTGCTATAGCGTCAATCAATGAAATTGATCTGATTCGGACTTTATCGTTAGTATTTGATGACGATAACAGATCATTCAGTATCTTCCAGCCTCCTAAAGTTGTAAACTGTTCATATGCCGAGTTAAAATGTCTGATAGTATTTGAAAGTGCATAGACCGCTTTGTTAGCTAATTCAGTATCTTCGACTTGAATAAGATTCACTAATGTAGAAATCCCACTTTTCTGTGCTGTAAACGCGTTTTGTGACTTAGGGTTATTCTGTACTGCAGTTCCAATTACCCAACATGTAGCTGTTCGAATATCATTAGAAAAGGTCTTGTCGTCAGACAAAATGCTTATAAGTGGTTCCCATAGTCCAAGATTCTCTAAATCATTGGCATTGTCCAGATTCTCCACCAGGATTTCCAAATTATCTAATGCAACTAATTTGGCTTCTTCATCAGCTTCGGGGTTCAACGCCACTATAACAGCCTCTTTCATTAAAGTGCTGTCGTCTGCACCACCAAAAAGCTGCGACAATGCCTTAGTATCTGGTGCAGGAACACTTCTCCCGGAATTAGCATCGTGAGCCTGTGATTCCAATGACCATTTCAGTAATTTTTCCATGCTATTTTTTTGTATAAGCTCGAGCAAATTAGGAGGGAAATTGAAAATAAAAAAAAATTATTTGATAGCAAAATCCTTGGAGAGAAGTTCTTGGGTTTATATGTCGATTCAAAATAATGGAACTTTTTTTTTGACAAAAAAAAAAAAGATTCGATAAAGGTCTCGATCCTTCTAGAATCAAGTTACCCTTTTGAGAAGTTTATAATGACGATCACATACAACTTTCAGTGCGAAACTCCCATGCGAAATTCGACTTAGATTTTTTTTATTTTTTAGGACCAAAAGAATGTTTTGAAAAAAATTATAATTACCTATTCAGTAGATGCGCTTACTTCATATATATAATTCAATGCAAAATCAAAGTTCAGACCCAATTCTTTCAGTTTACTGCTTTCAGCTTTAGTGATCTCTACACATTTCTTGTATGTTTCAGTATTAGGGTCGACTTTATAAAGTTGTCGAGCAAACATTAATGAATATGCATCCACCTCTTCTTTAGCCCATTCAACAAGACTACTCCATATACTTGAATCTCTGAAACTTGAAGAAAACAGTATAGTTGTCGAATAAATAGACTGGAAATAAATAATGGCCACTTGTGATAGATAGTTCACAATATCACCTTGAAAAGTGACAGCTTTGACTCGGCGTTGTAATTGTGACCGGCGAGCATTCAAGAAAGCATGCTTGGCTGCTTCCTTTTTGTTCAACGTTATTAAAATTTTAATGATGCTCTCTAGCTCGCCCTTCGATATGTAACTCTCGGATAGTTTTGTGAGTAATGTGTCACTAAGCTTCTGTTTCCGTTCTTCAAGCCTATTGATAAAAAGTTGAATGTTTTGTCTTGATCTCGTCCCATTTCCAGCTGAGGAGCCTGTTACGGGAGATCTGACCATTGAATTCCTAGGTCGTCGAATGTCTTCTTGTAGTGATGCCATTCTAGATAAAATCATGTCAATGGCTTCCGAGAATTTGTTGTAAGCAATTTTCGTATCAATTTCACTCAGAACATAATCCATTTCTTTGATTCCTTGAACACTTTCAAGTCGATCCTCAACGCTGTCACTCGAACTGTCATTGTTGCTAGTATTCATTTCACCTATTACTGGTGACCCAAGAACAGAATCTCGATTTCTTCGTTCGCTTGGTCTCGAATCTTCACTGCGACTTTTAGCTAGTTTTTTGTTCTCCTCTTTTGTTTTCCTGAAAGCTGACAACAATGAGTAATGTGCCTCGGTTTTTTCGATACTGTACACGTAAACTCCCTTACCGTGTCTAAGACATAAAATGCGACCATTATCACGGGTAATTTCTTCAGCATTGACTTCCTCAAGAGGCCAACACTTGTCGGCTGTTAATTTTCTTGATGTCTTTTGTGCTGGCATATTTTTATCGCCCGTCCGGTGCCGCTTCTTAGTAGCCACTAGTAAATGATCGTTTAAAAGAAAAAAATGAACCGGTTGGGTCGGACTCAGTGTTGCACTATTTAGTTCGTACCATCCACCACTTTCTTTCACTATATGTCTTCCTGGTACAGCTGGTAAAAACTTTTGGGCCCCTTCCACGTGTTTAAACAAACTTGATAGCTCTGATGCCCAAATATTCTCCAGCATTAAAACACTGCTTCTATTGCTGGCTGATCTAGACGAGATACTAGAGTTTTCTATAGGAGGAGCTGCTAATAGCCCACCAGCACCACTAGCTTTCAATGTGTTTGATCTTTCTAATGCAATATGTTTCTTGAATTCTTCGGCATCATCACGAACTGCTGAATATACTAAATTTAGGTCAGTCAGCTGTAATCTTATTTTATCCATTACTTCCCCAAGATGAGAAATGTCATTGCCGACTTTAAGAAAAGTAGAGTACACGTTGTATACGGTAGTCTTACGCTCGTTGGTAATTGAATCAGACAATGCAGCCAATTCATCAGCGAATTTCGAAATCTCTTCTGGAGTAGCCGAGCTGAGATGTTGAGAGATATATGCACCAGCATTGAAATCTGGTCTTCGTAGTAACTTCACATCAATCACGCCTGAACTTTTTTCTTCTAGCTTGTCATCATGTTGAGCCGGTCTTCGGATTGGTGGAGCATTTATAGGAGCTGTCACAATGCCCGAAGCTTCGTTTATAAGATCCGTGGCATTATTAGGCAATGATGGTACTTCTTCGAATCCGCCAGCATAGTTATCAGCACCGGCTCGCGATGAAAACCGTTTTTTAACGAGATTTCCAACTTTTTCTTTCTCTCTAATGCCAACGGACGGAAGAGCTACTCCGTTGTCAGGTATTAAAGAGCCATACTTGTTTTTCGAAGGAATGGCTCCAGGGAGCAGTGTTTGACGATGTTTCCTTAAAGACTGCTGTGGCTGTTCAGTCATTGCTTTATCTAGCCATATATTTAAGTTTTTCCTGAAGAATTGGCAACTGATAATGTTCACGAAGCTCAGGGTATCTGGATCCCAAGTGTTGTGTTGTGCGCACTACAGCTAGCTGTAGAGATCGATTAATGTCAACACTTTTATTACCCGTCAGATTAAGTGTTGTGTTGTGCGCACTACAGCTAGCTGTAGAGATCGATTAATGTCAACACTTTTATTACCCGTCAGATTACCAGTAACGTTATTACTGTATATGATGTTTCAAGGTTAAGAAATCATAACGTTGAAAGAATGTAACATTCGATCGATCCGCGATTGAATTAACTTGTCTCTGTAAAGAACTGACTGTTGAGATTAGAGAATTCACGTTAAGCGAACGACGACAAGCTCATAGATTTTTGGCTGATGCTGGAGCAGGTAAAGCAATGTCTATTACAAGTACCGAGCTGAACTACCTGATATGGAGGTATATGCAAGAGGCAGGTAAGTTTGTTTGTTGAATTTTGTTATTTTTTGCTTAGGGGGGGGGTTTCAGAAAAATAATCAATTGATTTGGTTTTCTTTCTTTTTTTTAGTATGAGAAGCTAACTCTTGGTGTATAGGTTTTGAGCTGTCTACATATGCATTTCAAAAAGATTCTAAACAGCAGTTTATAGAAAAAGATGCGTTAAGAAATGTTCCAGAGGGCGCACTAGTGGATCTTGTTCAAAAGGGTATAAACTATCTTCATTTACAGGCGGCGGTGAAGGAACGAATTCATGCAAAAGATTTAAAAGCTGCACCATATACTTTGCTGGCGGCATTAGAACTCGAACGAGATATAGAGCCGATACTTTTTCGGTCGAATGACAACAATAATGGTAATAATAATGATGTGGATATGAAAGATGTAAATAACGGTACTGGAAGTTCGGAGCCTGAAAATACCGACGCGACAATACAAACCGATCTAATAAGAACGGAAATCAAGCAACTTGAAGCTATATCAACGATAAGTCCATCTATGGATTCACGGTGGCATCCGTCCGAGCCTATAATAGCCAGCTGCATGGTAGAATCAGGTGCCCGCTTAAGCTCATTTGAAGATGGCTCATGGTCGAATCCCAGTTTAGAAGTTTCTTTATTTTATCCTAATACAACCCCCGAGAGGCGCGGATCAACATCATTATCATGGTCCAGAGATGGCCAGCTGGTAGGTGTTGGCTGTATAGCGGGTGACATTTTTTTATACAATGATAAGGGTGAAGCTACTTCGCTTTTATCGTTACATCAAGGACCCATTGTTTCACTGGAATGGAGCCCTAACAATTTGTATCTTCTTTCAATTGACTATCTTGGAGTTATCTCTGTGTGGACAGTTAAAGATGGGTCATGTATAATGCATTGTGATCAGGATTCAATAGAAGGGGTCATACCAACAAGTGGGAGCAGTTCACAGGCACTGTCAGATGGTGTCAATAGTAATAACTCGTTAGGATGCTCTATTGTTTGGTTAAATGAGAATTCATTTGCAGCATCTGGCAGAAATGGATCAGTTTATGTGTACCATATCGGGGATGCGACCCCATTCAGAAAGATCCATGGTCACGATAGAGCAGTTAATGATCTTATTTATGATTCAAAATCATACCTACTAGCTAGTGCATCAGATGATGGTACTGTTAAAATATGGAACTTGAATTCTATTACTCCTCAATTACCAGAAGCAATAACACTATCCGGCCACCAAGCACAAGTAATATCCATATGTTGGTTGCCATTATCAAGGCCGATAGGTGCGCTGTTAGATAGTCATGCGCCATACGTTGCATCAGCCTCACTAGACGGTACCGTCAGAGTATGGGATTCTGAGAACGGTAAAAATTTAATAAAGTTCCAAGTTGATAACAGCGGAATCACGTGCCTGCAATTAAGTCCCGACGGGTTATATCTTGCTGCCGGAAGTATGGACGGTATTGTTCTTATATGGGATGTTAGTAACATTTCCAGTGAGAAGACTTTCGACAAGACGTATTTGAAAACCGCTGAAGAAAGAATTGTAGCAATATACTCTCAAAAGGGAACCACTACCGATCCCACATTACGAGCAGTTCCTATTGGCACTATATCATGGAGCAGTGATTCTAAGAAACTACTTGTGGGATCTTCTTTGAGATCTGATATTTTGGATTTGCTATCCTAGATTTGTCATTCTAGAAATATGACGACGCACATGTGAAAATTTTATTTGTCTGTGCCGGGCAATATTGCATCTATAATGGTAGAGAGAAAGAAAAAAAGGAGGACTAATCTTGATGAACAAATGACTGTTACGTATTAATAATTGTATATTACATTTACCCTTATATTTAGAAAACATCGTCTACTAAGCTCTTCTTTTCAACCAATGTGTTGAGTTTGCTAAGAGCATCTGTCAAGGAGACTGTCTCTGTCTTTCCATGCTTATTAGGATCATCTCTCTTTCTAACGTTAACAGATTGAGTCTTCTCTTCATCGTCACCGACAACAAACAAATAATTGTACTGCTGAAGTTGTCCCTGTCTGACCTTCTTCTGTAAAGTGTTTGGACCCAAGTCAACATCGGCATAGAACCCGTTCTCATAGAAAAAGTCTCTTACTTTTTGAGCGTAGTCGTTAAACTTAACACCAACAGGTACAACCAAAATCTGTCTTGGAGAGACCCACAATGGCCACTTACCGAAAAAGTGTTCGATAAGAATACCGATCATTCTTTCAAATGAACCATAAATAGCTCTGTGAATCATAACTGGTCGGCCATAATATTTGCTTTCTCCTTCTTCCTCAGTCTGGTGATCAGCATCTCTGAATTGCAAATCAAATCGGTTAGGCAATTGGAAATCTAATTGGATGGTGGCACATTGATGGAATCGGTTAAGAGCATCAGAGATGACGATATCAATCTTAGGACCATAGAAGGCACCATCACCGGGGTTAAGTTCCCAATCAAAGCCAGATTTGTTCAAAGCACTTTCCAACATTCGTTCAGCGTTATCCCAAACTGAGACTTCACCAAGGAACTTCTCAGGTCTAGTAGAAAGCTTCATCTTGAAATCAAACCCGAAAACCCCATAAACATGTTGCAAAAAGTCAAAAGCACCAGCAATTTCATCTTCAATTTGGTCAGGTCGGCAGAAAATATGAGCGTCATCTTGCTGGAATCGTCTAACACGAGTCAACCCAGTGAGAGCACCAGAAAATTCATTTCGATGAAGTACACCAAAATCAGCAAATCTAAGAGGAAGTTCTCTATAACTTCGTTCTCGGGCTTTGAACATCAGACAGTGACCAGGACAGTTCATAGGCTTAAGACCAAAAGTATCCTTCTCAGATTCAAAAGTAAACATATTTTCTTTATAGTTGCCCCAATGACCAGAAGTTTCCCAAAGTTTAGAATTGTAAATGTTAGGAGTGATAACCTCTTCAAACCCTCGTTTCCTGTACTCATCCCGTAAGAACTTATTCATAGTGTTATAAATTCTAGCACCATGAGGCAACCAGAATGCACTTCCAGGACTGAGTTCATGGAACATGAACAATTCTTGTTCCCGACCAATCTTTCGGTGATCTCTCTTAGCAGCCTCCTCCAAAAACTTCAAGTGTTCGTCCATAAGTTTCTTCTCGGGGAAAGAGACACCATAAATACGTTGAAGAGAGTCATTAGTAGCGTCACCAAGGAAATAACTTGAAGAGTTCTTCAAAAGCTTGAAAGCCTTGATCTTACCAGTGTGGGGAATGTGTGGGCCACGACAAAGATCAATCAAGGGACCACATCTGTAAACAGTAGAAGTAGTTCCATCAGGGATCTTGGTAGAGATAAGGTACTGCTTATACTTGTTATAAGCGAACATTTTCAAAAGTTCTTCCTTGGTCATTTCCAATCTTTCAAACTTTTGCTTATCCTTAGCAGCCTTCTTGGCAACAGCCTCAACTTTGGGGAAGTCAGAAGCCGCGACAGCAGTCTTACCTTCATCAATACTCATCTCATAAAAAAACCCATCTTCAGTAGGAGGACCGATACAAAGGTGTGCCCCATAGAAGCATTCAGATGCCTCACCAAGAACGTGGGCACTTGAATGCCAAAAAACAGTTCTACCCTCTTCAGAATTGAAATCCAAAAGATCCAGTCTAGCATCACCTTCAAAAGGTCGCTCAAGATCCCAAAGTTCGCCATCAACTTTAGCAATGACAACACGTTCTGCCAATGATTTGCTGATATCTTTGGCGATATCCATTGGACTGGTTTCCCAAGAGGTTCCTTCCTTAACAGAGCCATCTTTCAAAGTGATCTTGATGGGTTTACGTTCCTGAGCGGCAACAAACTCGTCACGCTTCTTCTTCAATTCCTCAAAGTACGCGACTCTGTCGTCAATGAAATTAAACTTGGGCTCATCCTGTATATGTTAGAGAAACAACAGCCATCACGTCATTTATGACAGAGAGAAAAAAAAAAAAAGAAGACAAAATCAAGCCTCAATTTTCATTTCACCCAGATATCGAAACTTACTGGATACAAATGACTCTTGGGTTTTGAGCCAATAGAAAGATCCTTGACTTCCTTAGCAATATCCTTAGCGGCAGCCATTGTGGTTTAATCCTTAATCCCTTTATCGAATGAAAAATCGGGAGAAAAAAAAAAGATTGGTGTCTGTGAATATTCAACCCCTTTGCACGTAATATTATTGTATTGTTAAACGGTCAAATACTCGATCATGATCAACTAAAGAGATTTTTTAGTCACTATATCATTTGTGGTATATACCCATACTAACTTAAAATATTAGTGCAAAGATTGCACAGGCCGACATAAATTTTATTTGGTGCGAAATTTGTCAACGATTCATAATTTTCACTGACAAAGTGATCCTTTTGGGAACATATACTGCTATTTGGATTGCACGGTAATAAAGGGGTGAAGACATCTTTGCGCCATGTCATTTTCGTCAGATGAAGCTGACCAGTACTACGACGCTGTTCAAAACATGAATGACAGTATAATTTCGCAGTCTAACGGCGAAGTAGATCCCGCCGACGACAGTGATATTGAAGAAATTGCAAACATTACTCACACCAACGATAACAAGAATAGTAATAACGATAATAATAAAAATAAAAGAGTGGCTAATCACGCTTATCAGGGTCCTAATGTTATTGATCTCGACGACAGCTCTAGCGATCACGAGTCGGCAGGGTCCCAAGTTAGTGATAACGGCGATGAGGACGACAATGAGGGCTCTGTGGACGGCAATGATGTGTCGTATAATGATGAAGGTAATGACTCGAATGACGAGCTAATGGAACTGAGGGGTGCGGGCCGGTATTTTGGTTTCGAAGATACCACTCCTTCGGGGACTATATGTCATAAATGTAGAGGCCGTGGTCATATTGCTGCAAATTGTACTGAAATTATCTGTGAGAACTGTGGCTTGAGGGGCGACCATGAAAGTAGAGACTGTAAGCAAGTTCAACGATGCTCGAACTGTGGTGCTTTTGGTCATTTGCGTGTATCTTGCAGAGAACGCGCCCAATCTTTGCATTGTGAGCACTGTGGTTCGCATATACATCGAGAAGATACATGTCCTTCACTATGGAGGCGGTATGTGTCTGCCGACAAAAAATCTAAAAGGAAAAGGGAAAATATTTCCTGTTACAACTGTGGAGATAGATCTCATTTTGGCGACGATTGTGTGTTGCCGCGAGAATACCAGCTACGTTTCAGAGAACCGTCTGCATATAATGCTGTTAATCTGGACTATGAAGCGAGAAAAAGGTACGATAGTATGGTCAGAACTTATAGAAAAAGAATGAGCTCCCAGGTAAATGATTACCAAAGAGGTTACACTAATGGGAGGGAACGAAACTCAAGCAGTTCTAAAAGAAATAAATACAAGGCTAAAAGAGTAGCACAGTCTGCTCGAAAGGTTATGAACCGTAAGAGGTGAAACTCTCTTTGACTTCTTTTATTTATTTCATTCTGGCAGCTATAGCACTTGCTCGCCAGACTTAATTATTTATCTACCTTGTATAACAACTGTATTCTAACTTCTCATGTCATTAATAGATATATTCATGTTGTTTTCCCTAAAACATGTCAAAATTATGTACTTTTCAAGTTTGTCATGTTTGCATGGAAGTGTGTACGTACGATCCAGCTGGTGCGTTAAGTTTTCACTACTCTACGAGCTCGATAGTGATCTATAGAATCGATCTCATTATTATTATTATTATCATCATCACCATCATCCTATAGCTAAAATCAACCACCGCCAGTATGAATGCTGTGGACGATACCAGTAAGAATCTGGGTAATCCTTTAGGAGGTGTACATGATGAAAATCCGAGTTTGCTTGTGGTTGTTTTAGACACCAATCCCAAATCATGGAACGAGCTTTCTAAAGATATCACTTTAAAAGAAGCCGTCGGTGCACTTTTAATATACATTAATGGACATTTAGCCCTCAGTGGTAGTAGTAAAGTTGCATTTGTCACTGCCAACGTCACAGGAGCTCGGATCATATATCCGCGCCCGCCTACTGAGGAGACTAATGTTAATGGAGTGGGAACAAAAATTGTTAATGAACAAGCAATGTATAGACAGTTCAGAGAGATCAACGATATTATCTTGAATGAGCTTGAGACTTACACGAAGGAAATATCCAAAACCAATATAGATTCTTCTCAGAGTTCTATATCAGGTGCATTGAGTCTGTCACTAACTTACATTGACCGTATTTGTAATACTAGTGAAGACGTTGAACTTGGTGCAAGAATACTACTACTGAGTGTTAGCGGAGATCTAGCATCTCAGTATGTCCCAATTGTCAATTGCATCTTCGCAGCTCAAAAAAGGGTAAGTACAAATGAAATGCAAAAGAAATAAAAGAAAAGAGAGAGAAAAAAAAGATTTACTAATCAACCGTTAGCATGTTCCTATAGATGTCTGCAAACTCTACGGAGATAGTGTATTCTTACAGCAAGCCAGTGATTCTACTGATGGCACATATTTAAAAGTGGACCACCCCAAAGGGCTGATCCAATATCTCATGGGAGCATTCTCAGTACCTCCTGATTTAAGAGGTGATGTCAATCAGGCTACTCAACGGGACGTTGATTTCAGAGCTGCCTGTTTTCTCACTCAAAAAGTCATTAATATCGGATATGTCTGCAGTATATGTCTCTGTATTATGAGTGAAACCCCTGCGTCGCATAAATGTCCCATGTGCGGCTCAGAATATACTGCCAGTTCTCTAGCTGGACTAAACAAAAAGCCAGCAGTGATTGTTAAAAAGAAAACCAAAAAGAAGAAGCTGGACGGTGGTGCAGCAAATGGATCAAGAGGTTCCACGCCAGCGTAGAACGAACCACCCTAATATTTATTTCTTTTTGTCCCTTTCTCTCTACTTTTGTTATCTCTTAAGTAAAGAAACTGTCCCTGGGGATATGCCTGTATGTACAATATGAAACATGAACTCTTTCGGGTACTGGTGTTTGTCAATTACATGTAGTCTTCGTTTGGCCGCAGTAGAGCATACTCTATCACATCCCTCGACAAGACAGCCATAGATCTTTTGGCCTCTTTCTTTTTGAGTGAGAGCAAAAGAATCGTGGGTTTCTGTTATATGTAGACTTAAAATGTGCTCTGAAGGGAACATCCGTCCACACACACTACAATTATTCATATGTACTTTGGTATAATGTTCTTCAAAAAGAGCAATACTAGGGAACACCCTTGGTTCTTTTACACATAACGGTGGTAGTGAGCAAACTAAATCTTGCAATTCATCCGCTTTGACTAGAACTGCCTCTGATTCATCGTTGCCGCTACCTTCTTCGCGTGATCTCTTCATGAATCAAATTTCTGGTAGCAAAAAAGTATGAGTGGTGAATGTATAAAGCAGGCCGGGATCGGTATTTATCATGCAGAACCCGGCCTGTCGTCATAGAGTAAACCCGAAAATGGTCGCTCGAGACCTTTAATTAGCTATAGTAGTAGATCGAACTACCAAAACTTTTTTTTTCACATTCATTACCTTCACAATGACGAGTCTAGCACGACTGGCTCGGTCGACTTATTGCTTACGGGCACAAAGCTTGCCTAAATTGCGAGTGCCTACTAGTAATTTTAATAGATTTAGGTTTGCTGGTAGTCGTTTCTACAGCAATGAAGTCAAGCTTACCAGTGAGACATATAATCTCAAACGAGACCCCAGATTTTCAGAATTGACTGGTGAAGATATAACTTTCTTCAAGTCAATTTTGCCTGAAACGGCTCTTGTCACTGATGAGGCTGATCTCGAAGTGTTCAACGAAGATTGGATGCGGAAATACAGGGGGTCCTCTAAACTGGTGTTGAAACCATCAACCACTGAACAAGTCAGTAAGATTTTGGAGCACTGTAATAATCGCAAACTTGCTGTGGTACCTCAAGGTGGTAACACTGGGTTAGTTGGAGGATCTATACCTGTTTTTGACGAAATTGTTATTTCGTTGGCTAACATGAATAAAATCAGGTCGTTCGACAAGGTCAGTGGTGTTCTAGTTGCTGATGCTGGTGTCATTCTTGAAACTGCTGACACCTACTTGAGAGACAATGGGTACATTTTCCCTCTTGATCTCGGAGCTAAGGGTACCTGTCATATTGGTGGTAATGTTGCTACTAATGCCGGTGGGTTACGTTTATTGAGATTTGGTAGTTTACATGGTACTGTTCTTGGTGTAGAGGCTGTTCTTCCTGACGGAACCGTTTTCAATGGACTTAGTCATCTGCGTAAGGATAACACCGGTTATGACTTGAAACAACTGTTTATTGGATCTGAGGGTACTTTGGGAATCATCACCGGTATTTCAATTTTGTGTCCTACTAAGCCTTCTGCGGTAAATGTTGCATTTTTAGGATTGGATTCATATGAAAAAGTTCAAGAAACTTTTGTTGAAGCTAAAAAGGATCTTGCTGAAATCCTTTCAGCATTTGAATTTATGGACGCTCAAAGTTTGAAACTTGTTTCTCAACATTCTGATCTTGTTTTCCCTCTTGAGGGCGATCATCCATTCTATGTACTAATTGAAACCAGTGGGTCTAACAAAGAGCATGACGATGCTAAGCTTGAGTCATTCTTGGAAAGAGTTCTCACTGATGAAATTATTGTCGATGGTGTAGTTGCTCAGGATGAAACCCAATTACAAAATCTTTGGGCCTGGAGAGAAATGATTCCTGAAGGATCTGGAAAGGGCGGTGGTGTATACAAGTATGATGTCTCTATGCCATTATCTGAAATGTATAAATTGATTGAGGATGTTAGGGTCAGATTGACTGAAGCCGGTGTTGTCGGTGATACCGCAGAACACCCTGTTATAGATTCGGTTGGATATGGACATATTGGTGATGGAAACCTTCATTTGAATGTTGCCCTCAGATATTATGACAAAAAGGTTGAAAACCTATTGGAACCTTATGTTTTTGAATGGATTTCAAACGTCAACGGGTCTATCTCAGCTGAACATGGTCTTGGGTTTGCCAAAAAGAATTTCCTGAGCTACAGCAAGAGCCCTGAAGCAATCAGTCAAATGAAGAGTATCAAAAATCATTATGATCCTAATGGTATTTTGAATCCTTACAAATATATATAGACATTTATTGTTAATCATAGCTTTAAATATATAAAATACAAGACAAATAAAATGGAAATTGAAAATCTAAATTGCACCCCTTTTGATACCATTAAACACTCTCAAGTTGGTTTACAGTAGGCTTGTCCTCAACAGTAAGAGCTCTATGACCACCTCTTGATTTTCTTTCAGTGGCCAAGGTCTGAGCAAATTTAGATTTCTGTCTGATAACAGGGCCTTTATAGTAAACGATAAAAATGGGAATTGTGACCAAAAATGATATACAAGCAAGAATGGTTGAGGCATACTCGAGGTTTCGTGGGGGGCTAATGTTATTGTAAAATGGCACACTGTACATGGCAGCAATACCAGACAAGAAGTCTCTCGCAAGAGCATTACCTCCAGTTGCCGAAGCCGAATATGGACCATAAGCTGCAATCATGTAATCAATCGTTGCCATATAAATGGCATAATTGGCAATACCAATAAGAGCAGAAAATATTAAAGGTGCAATCCAATGGACATGAGGAGGTCCCAAACTGGTCCATGCAAACCCAAAGAGACCAATGCATTCTAAAGGTGCAGTATACAATAACCAGTATAATCTAGATTCTGGGGGAACTGAATCGGGATCTTGACTATTCCGACGTCTATCACGGACAAAAAAGGGCACAAATGAAGCATAAGCTATACCGTATCCAATCAGTACAGGTATGAATGCTAATCCCACTTCAAAAGTGCTGAACCCCCATTGGTCAAATACCAGAGGGAATGAATCCATAAAGATGAAGATCAATGCATCACTGAATCCACTTAGTAAAGAAAGACAAAACACAATGGGTTCGGTGAAAAACATAACAAACGGTCGACTCCAGATTGCCAAAACTTTCTTAGTAGAAAGTCTATGTTCTATAACTTCGTCTGGTCCATATACATTGGTTTCACCGGCTTTTCTTCTTCTCTTTGCTTCTTTATCTAACAGAATAGTTGATCTTGTTTCCGGAACCAAGAACAAATGCATCAATTGTACAACACCTCCGAGTATTAACTGTACCCAGAAATTCCATCTCCAGCTTGCAAATTGCTCCATGAATCCACCAACTATAGGGCCAACTAATGAACCGGCAACGGATGAAAATACAATAAAGGCAACTGCAAACTGCTGGTCATTAGCTTCCCACAAGTCAGCCACTATCCCCAGCGTAACACTTCCGCCAGCTGAGCTAATACCACCCAAGAATCTACAAACGACAATAGTTCCAAAGTTGGGCGCCAATGCACAGGGGATCTGCCAAATGTTGACAAAAAATAAACTGACCTGCAGTACAATCCAACGTCCATACTCCTCACTCCAGGGGGCCCATAGCTCGCAGCCAAAGGCATATGCTACCAAGAAAATCATTTGTCCCACCCGCGCGGCCTGTTGGCTGATTTCAAAATGGTCGCTAAGTAAACTCACTGCATTGGGATACACACTAGCATTGAAATTCATTGATATTTGAACAGCAAACACTACTGAAATGATCATCCATTTTCGCCAGGTTGGGAAACTATATCCAAGCGCTTCGTAACAGTCATTATCCTGTAAGACATATCGTTTAGATGGGGGAAGAACTCCGTCGCTGGAGCCCTCGCCCTCGGACTGGATTTTTTCTATGCGAATAGGATCCACTTCATTCGTCTCGCTTGACATGCTCATTTTTTTAGCTTTGGGTGGATCTTGATTTGGCTCTATTAGTATTCAAGAGAGTAAAAGCTAAAAAGAAATAATTATATTTTTATGATATTGACCGTATACAAATGTGGGAGACAAGGGCAATATATATAATCAAAACATAATCTCGAATGTGGGTGTAGGTGTGGGAGTTGTTATCCACCTTCGTCATTACTGTTACGACGTAATAATTCTCAGGGTTGTTGCCAGCAACAAAAAATCAACGTATTACCCATCTCGGGGTATTAATGGATATAAATGCAGGCAAATAGTATTAGCCGATTATGCACCTTAAAACGTTGTTGCCCCACCGCAAGTCGACAACTGCATACCATAGCTAGTATGAGATATCGTCATCAAGAAAAGAAAAATATAATCATTTCCAAATATGGAACAATCTCATAGCCATTATCCCTTCCCCGAAAACACTCGTGAGTAATGTCACACAACAATACCAGTATAGTTTCTGTCACTGTCGCTACTTTTTTTTTCATTCGGGCTGGTCATAAAATCAGTGCGAGGCGGCCAAACCCGTCAGTAGCACTACATACTTGTGGATCGCAAACCGGAAAAACTCTTCAGGGAAGCATCCGGCCGGATAATTCTCACCACTGATGGTAGTGGGGGCAACAAAGACCGATGGACTCAAAGTGCATTCGGGTACGTAGGCAACCATAATAGGTTATGATGAGCAAACGATTTCCAAGCTAAGATCGATATAGCAATTAACGTTGAGTACTACTATGCAGTCTCCCGCTAAATGTACCATAAGATTCAGAACACCGCAATTAATTAGCTGCTCTGATTACCTACTTAACCCCCAGCTGGTGTGATTGCGGTGGTGCGTGTGCCGTACAGGCGGTCAAATAATTCCACTAGTATATAAACATTTAGCATGGATGCAGTAGAACATTCTCTCGCGCGTATAATTCTTACGTCATTTCCTGGACCCTTAAGTTATACGGTCAGCCGTAAATATGAACTTTTTACTGGTTTTCTTGTCACGGATAATTGTTTCCCTTTTGGGAAGAATTCTTAGATACAAAAAACCTCGTAGTTGCTCTTATTACTTCGTTGAAGAGGACGTCACTTTCACCGCTTTTTACCAACGAATGTGCTATAGTAGCTCTCATCCGGCTCCGTATCCACCCGGGTAGCTTTTTCTGAACCTGCTCGGTACTGTACCGTTTATCAATAAGAATAACTGCTGCGTAATCCTTTGAATGACGAATAGCTCTGCCAATGCATTGATTGACAGCACGCAGTGCCAAGTTCTGGTAGTAATCCTTGGCAGCTTCAGTAGCTTGGAACTTTGAGCCTCCGCGTTGAATAACTGATGATTCTATGTATTCCTTTTTGGCGATCATTTCTGCAGAGAACGCGTTAGGGAATGGCAATCCCACCATTATAACTCCACGGCAAAGATCGTTGGAGAAGTTTATACCTTCACTCATTTTACCTCCAACAACGCAGAATAGAGCAGCCCCATTACTGCCATGCCGTCGTATTTCACCCGAATACAATGAGAGCAGCTTATCGACTTCTCGTGGGTCCTTGGGTTCAAAAAATATTTTTTTGATTTGGGATAATTGTTCAATAACTGAAGGGTTGCCAGCTAGTGATTTTTTCCATAGTGAAACCAGTTGATTAAGATAGTCGTAACTGGGCATAAACACAACAGTGCCTCCCGGTATAGTTTTGAAAAACTGAAGTAATGCTAAACTTAGATCTTTGATCATTTTTTGGGAATTGCGGTTGGCAAATGTGAACAGGAACTCTTCGTTAGTGGGGCCCCTTGAAATTGTGGAGACATTTAAATGACTATCAGGAATGATATGATCACAACTAAAAAGCTCCACCTGTTCCTTATCGATATAAGGGAATAAATAATCCAGGTAATCATTGACTGGCTCCATCGTACCTCCTGCTAAAATAACGCATCTTGCATTATCAACAAGATCTCTAAATACTTCACTAGGATCTAGCAGTAAATATTCTAGCATTAGTTCTTTTGATGCATTCCGGCCGTAGGTGATTTTACCCTGAGAGGAAGGATTGGCTACTAGTAGCAAAAAGTCCAAGACTTTTCTCAATACCAGTCTTGGATACTTTTTACCTGTTTCGAGTTCGCCTGCCTCTTTTTGTGCCTTTTCAAGATAACTATCGACTTTGAATGCCAGTTTAGATTTGTTGAGGTATTTTTCAAGCTTGCTCACGTTGATAGTATCAGCCGAATTGCCCTGAAAAATTGAACTAGGAGACACTTGTTTGCCTGCAGAAATCTCTTTCGAAGGCAATTTCAAAGACTTTTCAAAAAAGACCAGCAAATCACTTATCAGTTTCAAAATATGACTGACATGAACTTTGTTAACGGGACTCAATCGTTGAAAAAACTTGTCATAATATATTTTAAGACCATTTTTAGCTCGTTCAACATCAGTCAAAGATATAGAAGTAGAGTAGATGGATGATATAACATTCAAGATGTTGTGGGCCTCGTCAAAAATAATTATGGAATTTTTGACATCAATATTCATAGCTTCCCTGACGCTCTTTTGAATGAGCATCTGATATGGTAGAGTGACAACCTCAGATTTTGGAATAACAGATCTGGTACCATAGTAAGGGCATACATTTGATTGTTTACCCAATTCTACCAAGTCTTCAATGTCACGAATTTTTGCCAAGGCTCTATCTCTAAAACCAATCAATGCTTCTCTATGCTCAGGTTTATATTCGCTTTTCATATACTTGCAACCCCCACTTCCACCTCCACCCCCTCCTTGTGTCGATCCTTGCTTTTGCAGATCTAAGCAAGCATCATTGATACTTGACATATCATTGAGCTTGTTGACATCTGGGTTTATACATAGATGTTTCCTCGAGGACAAAGAAACTTCTTTCACTTGTTCATCAATTTGCTCAGTATCAGAAATTGAAAAAAGAAAATGGGGGAGCTTTAATTGGCCAACAAATTGACTCAATTGTGAATGAGTTCTAGATGCAAAATATATTTTAACTGGTATATCAACGGCATTGTCATCGTCCCTGACTGCGTTGACACTTGGAAGTTGGTCCAGTAGCTTTTGCACCTCTGTATTTATTCCAGAACGAGCGCTATCATCACCTGTGATGTCATCGTCAAGTAGAAATTGTCTGTCGTTATCAGCATCAGTAAGTTTTGTTACTTTTGCTCGTTTATGAATGGTTACTTCGGGCACTTGTTTGGTCACTTGCTTGCCATCTTCAGATTGCCGTAGTTTTTCTAAATGACGCTCGTACTCTTTGATGCGGGCTTCAAACTCTTGATTTCTGATCTTAGTGACTTCGTCATTTACCCAATCAGGTTCATCGTCTTCATCGTCTTCACTTTCACCAACAGAGCAGGTGTCATTGCCAATTCCACCAATTCCGTTTTCTACCTCAATTAACGTTCTATAAATGCCAAAAAAAATTGCCTTAGCTAACGTACTTTCAATCAGAGCTTTCTTGTGGTCACGAAGCCATGTCATTGATCCGCATATTAACGACAATGTTTTACCCTTGCAGATTAATATTTTGCACACCGTGATACTTGCAAATCCTGTGCTCGCAACTTACAGTACCTATTACAAATTAGTACTGGGCAACGATGCAATCATATGAAGCATTACACATACCTGTAGGACTTTCAAAAATGCCAACTTTCTTGTTCTCCAAGCAGTCATACAACGCGTTCATGAAATCATTTTGAATCGGGTACGGTTCAAACGGATGATGGAAATCTCTACCGCTGCTACCGTCCTCCGACACCATTATATTCCATTATCAAGCCGGTATATATCTACCCTGTTGTTTGTTTCCGTGGTGAAAACAACAGTCCGTAACCTGAAATTTTTGATTTCGTGTTTGGTGACCCAGATCTTGATGAAATTTAATTATTTCCTCAGAAATACGTAATCGTCCAAATATGGTATTATGTTAGGTAGGGCATGGTTTCAGTACCAAGATCTCACTGATCGATGGAGGCCCAGCTGACCGCAGCCCGAGGCGCGTTTGGCTGGCCTCACTGATGTTATATCAGATAACCGATCGCGCGCGGTTCCAACATGCCCACCTGGGTAGCTACAGATATAGAGAATAGGCTAGGTACCACCATGATGTAACTCAAGCAGCGTGGTCAATGGTTAATCCAAATATTATTCAACCATGCTCAATTGGTTCCATATAGTATGGGTCTAGACTCTTTTCTTCGGGTATTTTATAGTTTCAATAGACTTGTAACCTTGTTTTTAGTCGTACTTGTTTTATAAGATTTTTTTTTGTTTGTTGTCTTAGGATACACAGTAAAGTTCAACAACGGCATCTGTATTTGTATGAAGTCAATTGACCTTTATATGATCATAATTGAGAGATTGTTAAACGTATATTCAAATACTCTCGTTTATTTGTCACTAGTGAAGGTCAGCGGCAGATTGTGTAATTCTATTTAGTTAAAGCCAGGTTGGATGTAGCCACTAGTTTACATATATGGGTACTTGTGTCTACGCATGTATTGAGTGTTTAGTGCGCTAACTCAATATTCAAAACAGTAACTACCATCAGTAATAGTAGTGGCGGTGATGGTAGTATCAAACGTTGCAAGCCAAGCTGATTAGCGGCGCGTCTAGCTAGCTATATTAGGTGCCAGCATGTACTAACTAGGCCTATTAGTGTTAGGTAGTGTTAGTTAGTGTAAGTGTAGAGAGAAGGTTCCATCCACAGTTTTTTTATGCTGTCATTTGATCGTGGTTATAACAGTGTCCTAATCGTACAACTTTAACTCGTACGTACTACGTATACTACTACTATTTACAGTACTGTACAAGCTATCATCATCACAGACACCTTACAATTTTATCCCTTTTTATCGGAACGAATTTATCGAAAGGCCCAACTACTGAGCATTCAAGGGGAGGAACAACTTTTGGAATTCTTTTGCTCGTGCAGGGAGAAAACAAAAACTGGAGGTTTTCACTTTGCAGATAAAATTGGCTCTAATAATTTTTTTGTTCCACAATTAATTCGAAGTCTAAGCTTCGTTAGGTTACTTCTCTCTCTTACAACACTACATTGAGACACGATAACATTAACAGGTTTTCAACAACAACACGATTATGTCTTCAGGGTTACAAAGAAGACGCGTTGCTGGCAATGCTGGGAATGGCTCGCCGGATGTCTCTTTAGGCAGTCCCACTACTACTACCAACACTAATAATTCCAATTTATACAATGCTGGAAATAACAACAATTCTGAGGACGAAGATGAAAGAAAGATTGCATACGATCCTGAAGATATTGATACTACAGCTGAAGAACACAAAAATCCAAAATTGACACTTATGGAAGAAGTATTGCTTCTAGGACTCAAAGATAAACAAGGGTATTTATCATTTTGGAACGATAATATATCATATGCACTGAGAGGGTGTATTTTGATGGAACTAGCTTTTAGAGGTAAAATCTCAATGGTTAATGACCCTATTCGAAGAAGATTAGCACTTTCTGATAGATACATTGAAGTCATTGATGACAAAATCACAGGAGAAGCGTTATTGGACGAGACTATTAAGATGATGAAAACAAGCGAGCCATTGAGTGTTGGAACTTGGATTGATTATCTTAGTGGTGAAACGTGGAATTTGACAAAAATTAATTATCAATTAAAGCAAGTGCGAGAACGATTAGCAAAGGGGTTAGTTGATAAAGGTATACTAAGAACAGAGAAAAGAAACTTCTTTTTATTTGATATGGCCACTCATCCAGTGGTTGACAATAATGCTAAAGAAGAAATAAGATCAAGAGTCATAACTTTTCTGACTGCACGAACGATTGTGCTTAAAGATACTGCATTATTCCCTGAAGAAATCCCATTTAGGTTCATACGATCATTGGCTCTTATTGGTGGTGCATATGCTGCTAATGTACTTGAAAATGCCCTGACTTTACTCAGTTATGATGGTCGAGACCAAGCATTTGCAAGAGCTGACGAATTGCTGAGTGACTTTTCTGAGTGGCCATTTGTTAGTAAAACTGGAGGTGCTGTAGGAGCAAACTTGTCTGCTGAAGTTCAACGAGAAATTGAATCTCACCCTGAAAAGGAACTACAGATAGAAATTATTGCCGCAGTATTAAATGTTTATGCTAAGTTAGACTCCATTTTATGAGACTGTATTTATAGAGTATGTGTGTGCGTGTGCTTGTGTTTTTTTTGGAGATGAAGGGTTTTCGCCAATAAAAACCCACCTAATTTTAACTACTCTACAGTTTCAAAAATAATAATATAAATGCACTCATGTATAATGTATTAATATATATAGGACATATTATACGTATGTGTGTGTGCCTTGATAATATAACACTGTAATTTTTTCGTCTTTCGCGTTCATTCCTATTCCAACTTGGGGGTTCTCAAAAGTGCCTTGGAGTATTTTTCAGCAACATCTTCACGAATAAAAATCAAGAAATATGGCGTGGCAGTATTGTTTTCAGTTTTATCAAAAACTTCATAATCTGGAACTTCAGTGATAGTCTCATCATTGTACTTCCGGAAAACTCCCTTATCGAAATCACGAATATAAATCCAATAATGACCAAAAGTTGCTTCACCCCGGTGTACAAAAACTGATTGGATGCGGTAACCAACTTTATCCATATCAGAAAACTGGTTTTTAATACTGTTGCTTAGTTCCTCAACCTTGGCCGTCAATTCCTGTTGCTTAGCCTTGACCTTCTCAATCTGCGCATTCATTGTATCAATGGTCTTTCTTGATACTTTTAGCACATCTTCGTCGTCAAACCGGGTATCACAAACTTCCTCAGTCTCAGTTGTGTCAAGGCCATCCTGTGGTTCAGTCATCTCTTGATCTTCGCTTTTGACAAGTGTTTCCAGCCAATTCCGCGTGGACGTTAAAGAATCTGCAAGAGAAAGATGGGATGAATCCTTAGAACCATCAATCTCTTCAAGTTCTTTTTTCACTTTCTTCAACTCCTCTCGCCATTCACGAACGTTCTGACGTTTGGAAAGCAGCACAGGGTCATTCGACTCAATGTACCTATCAAGATAAATAACCTCGTTGTAGTCTAACAACGCAAGTGACTTGAATGGTTGGTTTTTGACACGATCAAATTGTACTCTTTGAATCTGGATTTGCAAAACTGGAGGTAAACTAGATACAACCACGCTTCGTCGAGTTTCTCCGTCATCAAGCTGTAAGATATCTTCATCAAAGTATGCATCTAATGCCTCATAAATATCTCTGGATCCTTCAGCAACATCTACAAGAATACTTGAAAATCGTTCAGTTTTTTCTCTGCGATTGCTGCCATCTTTGGTAGACTCCAGTATTTGCTTTGTTGTGCCAAAAAATAAATCTTTAACCATATCTAACTGCTCGCCGTCTTCGTCGAACCCATTTGGTTTAAATGCCGCCTCAACTTGGAATAACACATTCTCGATACATTCAGCAACATCCTGCTGCATACCAAAAATAGCCGAGTCAAGAATACTAGCATTGAAGCTTCCAACGCGTTTCTTCTTCTTGGGTAAATGCTTAGGACGATTGATAATACTGCTTGATCTCCTATACCCACTAACAGCGGTACTAATCACATCACCAGAATCGTCATCGCCGCTTTGGTCACTTTCGTATTCATCTGGAACGGCTTTAACTGAAACAGTATGGTTTTCACCACTGGAGTCGGTATTCTTTGGGCTGATTGTGCCCTCGAGTGATACTCTTCGCTGTAAACTATCAAAGGTTTCCACCAAAGGTTTAGCGTTCTCTTTATCGTCCTCCTCTTCTGGTTTGGTGCCATCATTATTGTCAAGATCCATCAAAACTGGTTCAGGTTTCGTTTCAACCGCAGTCGCTTCTTCACTATCAACGTTTCGCTCAAAGTCTATGTCAGTATCTGAATCGCCAGCATTATCATATATTACAATCGACTTGTTGCGAGGCGCCGTCTCAAAGTCCGTCAGCTTTCTTTCATGGGTAATAAGAATCTCGTCATCGTCATCATCATCGTCAGCGTAATCCTCACGTTCATCACCATCAGTGATAGTAGCGAGCTCTTGGATTGGTGGGTCATCGCGAGCAGATACAAGTGCAAGATACGCTAGTTCCTTCGTCGGGGATACATACTGCTTATCGCTCTGAATCAATTCTTGAAACAACTCTGCTAAATCTTTGATAAATCGCTGTGCTCGTTTGACTTCTGTTAGCGGCACCATTCTACCGCCAACTTTCTTTCTTTGTGCAACTTCATCGGTCAATTCTTCTTGCCTGTCAGAAGTGGGAAACTCTAAAATCGACTCCCTAAATGGGGTAATAGTGAAGTAAAACTGTAATAGTGAATTCAGGTAACATGTATTGCCAATATTTCTCAATCCAACAGGGCAGTCCTCTACACCTTTGTTGTGTTCTTCCTCGTCGTACTCCTTACCTTCAAGGTACTTATAAATGATCTTACTTTTCCTTGCATTTCCAATGGCACGAAGAGCACTTCGTAACTCCAAAATTTCATTTGGTTGGTCGCTGAGTCTGATTTGGAAAATTGCAAGAATATTATCGTCATCCATAATAGATGTAGCACCAATAAGTTCATAAGCTTCTTCCACAGTAAACTCTTTGACACTTCCAAACATCAACGACTCGAAGAAATTCAGCAAATACCCGCTTTGTCTATCCTTAGCGATTGCCAATAAAGCCTTTTTGGGCATTGCATCATCTTCATCTAGCGATGCTGCTTTCAGCTCATAAGCAGCCTTAACAGCACCATCATATGCAGTATCATCAATTTCCAGAAACCTGAACGCCTCGGGAACACTTATATCGTCTTCTTCCAGAAACTGTTGAATACCTCGGCTATTTCTAGCATTACCAATGAGTTGTAACGCATTCTTGTACTCATTTTTGAAACCTGGCTTTTCCATGATCATATTTTTGTAAGTTTCAATCAGTAAATCTTCATCTATCTCTGAATCTGGTTGTAAATTGAATAGCTTGTATGCTTCAACTGTATCTTGAACACCAACAACTCCTAATGACATTAACTCAGTTGCTTTCAATTCCAAGAACTCGCTTTGTCGAGACTGTGCAATCTTAGTTAAAGCATCAATATAATGATGTGTGTTTGTAGGATCATAGGTGCTTTGAAGTCTGTATCTGGCCAAAATTTTTTGATCGTTGAAATCTTGAGTGGCACCAAGGGTGATAAATGCTTTGTTCACTTCAGCTGCCGAAGGAGATAAATGATATATGATAGCATTGAATGAGTTTGCACAACCCAGCTCTTCCAGTATTTCAGGTAATGCAGATACTCTCTTAACTCCTTGGAACGACGGGCACTGCTTGGCAAATGAGCCACGCACCCCATTGTTATAATAGCTTATCCCTCGGTAAGCAGCTTCCATGAGTTGTCTCGACATTGCTTTCCTTATTTCCGCTGTCAATGGCAAGCTAAAGTCATTCAAGTCTGGAGGCGAAAATGTGTTAGTCTCTTTGTTGAAGTTGAAGTATATCTTGTAGAGGATGTTAGGATTTAGTCTCATATTCAATGTGGGGTTGTTCAATACAATTTCCTTGCGCTCATCCGTTGTCAATGGTTGGTGTATTACCTTATACAAAGTGTGAAAGCACATTGAAGGTGTAGGACAGTTGGCAGTAGGTTTGCCTTCACGGTACTTCAAGTACCGTTGTTCTATTCTACTTGGTTCGAACTCGGCCAAATCATCTTTGGAGAACTCAGATGGCCGGATAATGAGGGTTATAGCGCCAGATGATCCTGAACTGTAAAACCTGTATTCTTGAACTGATGGCGATGATGCAGCTTGATCCTTATCTTCTTCCTCGTCCATTACTAAATGCAAATCACTAACCTCTTCGGGGTTCATGAACCTTGATAGCTTGTCAATTTGTATTTCAAGGTGATACAGCTCTCCGTCAGGCTTTCCCGTGCCCAGAATAGTATTATACACTACATTCGTACCATCTAAAGATTCAACTCTGTAAGGTAGCGGGCTAGGGTGAAGAATATCTATACCAAAATGGGGTAAGAGAGGAGCATTTTCAGCCCACTCAACAGATGAAAGCCCCAAACTCCGCTTTTCGCTAACAAACCTTATCACATCTCCAAACAGCCTTTGAATTGATCTACCTGATAATTGCAAGTTGGGACCTAATGGTGGTAAATCTATTTCTGTATCCTGGTCCATGTTTTATGTTTTGACACACCGCCGCCAATGGAACTATATAGTATGACGTCTTTTGGTGGCTGAAAGATCCGCTATCTTGACAACTGAAAGCAGGCTGTTGCTGACGCCCAAAAGAAACAAAAAGAGCCTTAATTAGAAATTACAGTGCTGCAATTGAGCTTCGCGTCAAAAATTGTAGCTGTAAAATAATACAATAAATCACTCCTCTTCCCTTTTGACGTGCTGTTAGTTGGCTCGGGATAAATATAGTTGTTGTTTTGTAATCTAGGATATGGTACGTTGGTAACAGCAGCAGCGCCTTCGATTTGGCTGGGCTAATTTAGAAGCACATCGCTGAAACGTTAACACACAAGGTTACGCAAACGTAATGAACCCAAAATAAGCTATGAATGCTAGTATCAGACAAATCGTTGACGATGAGCCAAGCAAGTAGTATTCGTACTGATTTTTCGCATAGATCTTTCTAGTATGGCCTCGCCAGGGACAGAAGACAAAGGAGCCAGTTCTCTCAAGAACCTGGCCAAGGAATTGGCAGATGTTGGCAATGATCCTAATAAGGGCTACATGTCTGCTATTGGGGACTTTATTGGCGATAACCAGTACTTTGCTGCTGGGTTTGGATTGATGGGATTTGGAGCTGTGTTAGCACTTGGACGACAGGGAATTCTTCGTGCTAGTGGGTTTGTGTATCGGCAATTACTGGTTGATTTGGAGATAGCTTCTAAGGATAAGTCATATGCGTGGTTTTTGGACTGGATGTCGAATCATCCGAACCGAAACAGTCGGCATTTGAGTGTGCAAACATTGGTGAAACAGCATGATAATGGAAGTATTTCAACAAAATTTGCTCTTGTCCCTGGACCGGGCAAACATTTGATACGCTACAAAGGTGCATTTATGCTTATAAGCCGAGAAAGGTCTGGTCGACTAATGGATCTTACGTCGGGAACACCCTTTGAGACTGTAACCTTAACTACGCTTTACCGGGACAGGCATTTGTTCTCAGAGATGCTTCAAGAAGCTCATATGAAGGCCCAAAAACAGCAAGAGGGCAAAACCGTAATTTATACTTCGTTTGGTCCAGAATGGAGACCATTTGGTCAGCCGCGACGGAAACGCACAATTGATTCTGTCATATTAGATTCAGGCGTGAAAGAACACATTGTAGATGATGTTAAGGACTTCCTTAGTACTAGTCGATGGTATTATGATCGCGGTATACCTTACAGAAGAGGGTACTTGTTTTATGGACCGCCAGGTAGCGGGAAATCAAGTTTGATACAGGCGGTTGCTGGAGAATTGGATTATAATATCTGCATGTTGAATCTATCTGAAATGACCTTAACTGATGATCGACTCAACCATTTAATGAACCATATCCCCGAGCGCAGCGTTTTATTGCTAGAGGACGTTGACTCTGCATTTAACGAAAGGCGACAGACTGAAGACCAGGGATATAACTCAGGAGTGACATTTTCGGGACTGCTGAACGCTCTTGATGGTGTAACCTCAGCTGACGAAAGAATAATCTTCATGACTACTAATCATATTGAGAAACTTGACCCTGCACTTATCCGACCTGGACGTATCGACTTCAAGGCATGTATAGATAATGCCACAGAGTATCAGTGCAGAACAATGTTTTTGAGGTTTTATGAGGGGAAAGTTGACGAATGTGAAGAATTTATTAAGGCAATCAATCGCCTCAAAACTCCTGTCAGCACCGCCCAGCTTCAGGGGCTTTTTGTATATAATAAAAACAATCCCCAAGGTGCAATTTCCATGGTTCCTATCATGGCGGCCCAGTGAATCTTACTAGATTGATGTATATAAATTCAAAAGAATACGAAGAAAAAAAATCAACCCCTTTTTTTACACTCTGTCTCCACTAATTGACACTGAAATCAAGTATCTAAATTATTACCAGAATGCAAACCGCGTTCGATTCGGACGGTGCGAGCGCTCGGACCCCAGAAAGATCGACAAAGTTTTTTAGAACCCGAATAATCGATACACACAGCACATGCACACGGCAAAACACGGTTAAACTATAAAAAGGTATTTTAGCGTGTGTGTGCGGTAAAAAAAAAATATTGATCTATACCAATTATAGTGATATCGATAGCGATATCTTCAACTACAGCTCTACTCACACCGCCACTATTGCCCTTGCATTACGTTTACCAACTATAAAACCCTGGCATGACAGAGCACGTGTGGGTTATATAACTCAGTTTCTTTTTACTTCTTGTCGTCCTCCATGTTACAGTTGTTTCATAACTAAATACTATTTGGAAGGACCATACAAAACTACACACAAATACTGATCAGAGAACGATCTTTAGTACTTTGCAAGCATGCCCAAGATTAGGTTTCGAAGGTCTCGACGCAACAAAGATGCCACGAGTATAGACACGTCGGGAGTGTACCTGAAAGTTCTGGTTATAAAAGTCAGTATTTTGTTTTTTTGATTCCTGTTGCAGTTTGGTGCAGTGGAGGAGTTTATGCTAACGTTAGTTTAGGGAGAAAATATATCGGGGATCCAACCGTCAGGTGCTATCAGTCCGTATGTTGCCGTTAGAGGTAACCAGTTCAGGTTTTCCACTTATCCCGCGCCGCGTGGAGACAAGGCTGGCGAGTTTGATTGGAACACCGAGTTTGTAATACCGCTTACCAAATGGCATGGCAGGTTTGCAGTCTCGTTTGTTGTTTGGGACAAGCATGGTGCTGCCAAGAAATTCGCAGGAGATCTAGTAGTATCGCTGGAAAAAATGTTTCAAAAAAAGCCTAGTAAGGAGCCCGGTGATCAAGAGTATAGAACGACAACAGAGCCACAATGGTACAAGCTGGCGACACCCAGTGGTGGTGAGATCATGCTGGAATTCGAGCTGGGATCGGATAACCCTGAAGACAATGTCAAACAAATATGGAGCAATTTTGTGGAACGGATCCAAACTAAAAATAATGATAATAAGATCATTCATGTATCTAAAGAAGAAGACTTGATTGATGTGCATGAGCTTGTGCTATCAGGAGATTCAGATTCAGATGTTGTTGCAGATGCTCTAGTGCCAATCGTTGACGATGAGGCCATTTTAAGTGCCCCTGATTCCGATGAAGGAGATATCGACGAAGATGCCGTTGAAGAAGAAGAGGTGGAAGAAGGAAAGGAAGGCCCTAGTACATTATCTGTAAGCCCAGAAAAGCATAGAAGGAAATCTTCAATTCTGCGCCGAAGAAGGAGACGACGACACCATAAGGAAGAAAAATTCTATGAACTAGACACCACCTCCACTGTGGCAGGCATCACGTTTTTGGAAATTGTCAAAGCTACAGGACTGCCGCCCATGAAGAACCTTGCACGAACTTCTTTTGATATGGATCCGTTTGTAGTTGTATCTTTTGGCAAGAAGACGTTTCGGACTCCGTACAGAAGACATACACTAAACCCAGTTTTCCATGACAAGTTGTTTTTCCCTGTACACAAGCATGAGCAGGGATATTCTATTAAGTTTTCTGTTATAGACAAAGACAGAATCACTTTGAACGATCACGTTGCTGATTGTGAGCTCGATCTTCGTGAATTATTGTTATCGTCATCTACCCCTGATCCAATGACTGGCCTTTATTTCACTGGTGGTGCTACATTAGGTGAAGAAAATAAATCTTTTGTGATCCCGCTCAGCCTGAAAAGGAAAGATAAATGGCCAGGGTACAGTCCACAACTGGAGATTCGCGCACACTATCGTCCATATGCTGAGCTGAGACAACAGCTCTGGCGACGGCTTTGTCAGATATATGATGCCGAAGAATCATATGGCCTTTCTATGATTGAGTTACAGACAATGCTTGATTCTCTGAACTCAACGCTTTCTACAGAAACGACTGAAGGGTTTTTCAAGAGTGCGGGGAGAGATTTAGGTAGCGAGCTTAGCATTGACGAGGTTGTAATGTGTCTTGAGTCTCAAGTGGCTAAGGATACTATCCTGGAAACAGGGCTTTCGCGTTTGCATCACTCTTTAGATGAAGAGGATACGGTGACTCCTTTGGAAGATGTCTCTCCACCGTTACTGCCTTTAAGTGGATCAGAGGAAGACGTAATTTATGAAGGAATTCCAGAGATGGTTTCCTCATCTGAAGTTGGCGATGATAAGAGTACGCCAGAAATTATGCTTAACGGTGAACAAGAGCAACCTCTAACACGTGAAAGAGTAATTCGTATTGATAAGTGTCCTATTTGTAACAAGCCTCGGTTAAGAAAAAGAACTGAGATTGACATTGTGTCGCATATTGCAACTTGCATGAGTCAAGACTGGGCCAAAGTCGACACTCTTATCATGAATAGATACGTGACGCTAGACCAAGCACGAAAGAGATGGTATTCAAAAGTAGCATCCAAGGTATCTTATGGCAATTATCGGTTAGGAGCAAACTCGGCTAACATTCTTGTGCAAAATAGAGAAACAGGTCAAATTCTTGAGGAAAAAATGAGCGTATACGTTAGAGTAGGTATACGGTTAATGTACAAAGGAATCCGAAGTGGAGGAATGGAACGGCGTCGTATCCGGAAATTGTTGAAATCGTTAACTGTTAAACAGGGTCTTAAATATGACAGCCCCTCATCAGCGCATAGTATACTGCCGTTCATACAATTTCACAAGTTGAACACCAGTGAGATTGCTGAACCTATTGACAGTTTCAAGACTTTTAATGAGTTTTTTTATCGCAAGCTTAAACCAGGCGCTCGCACGCTAGACGCGCCTGAAGATTCACGGATAAGCGTGTCGCCTGCTGATTGTAGAATGACAGCGTTCCCAACAATTGAAACAGCACAGAAAATTTGGATTAAGGGAAGCCAGTTTAGTATTAAACGACTTTTTGGCGACGCGTATCCCGAACACGTTAACAGATTCACTGGAGGTTCGCTTGCGATTTTTCGACTGGCCCCGCAGGACTACCATAGATTTCATTCGCCGGTCGACGGAATTATTGGCCGGCCTCGCACAATTGAAGGCCAGTACTACACTGTCAATCCAATGGCTATACGTTCGGCATTAGATGTGTATGGCGAAAATGTAAGGGTGCTGGTACCTATAAAAACTGAGCATTTTGGGTTAGTCATGGTGGTTTGTGTGGGAGCAATGATGGTTGGATCAACTGTAATAACGCAAAAAGAAAATGCGCGAGTATCAAGAATGGACGAGCTTGGGTATTTCAAGTTTGGTGGTAGTACCGTGGTAGTTATTTATGAACCGGGCAAAATTGTCTTTGACAGCGACCTCGTATCTAATTCTGCTGAAGCGTTGGAAACTTTGATCAAAGTGGGTAATTCTATCGGTCATACCCCGGATATCCCTCAATGGAGCCAGTACGGTCCTGAGTTTGAAAATCAATAATCATATTTATTATATATCCGTTGTAAATTTATTTTATTAAGCCTTGTACTTGTTGCATCGTAGTCCAAAGATAATATAAAATAAAAAGGTACGTGTACGATTAGTTCCAGCTGTGTAAATAACTGCGATTTTCAAAATTAATAAATTAGTTTGTCGCGCGTATCGATCTTCGCGTCGAGTTTTTTTATCCATTAATTATTTACC
Source organism: Groenewaldozyma auringiensis (assembly GCA_030574195.1). Lineage (NCBI taxonomy): Eukaryota > Fungi > Ascomycota > Dipodascomycetes > Dipodascales > Trichomonascaceae > Groenewaldozyma > Groenewaldozyma auringiensis. The sequence continues at coordinate 62,028 of JAJMEP010000031.1, forward strand.
ATTTTGTCAGCAATGACGACTTCTTCGGCAACAGCTCCTGATGATGATTTTCTCCGGGCATCAAGGTAAGTGGCATTGGGATTATTGGGACGCAGTCTTTATTGTTTTACTAACTACCTCAAAGTAACACTGAATACGTAGTACGAAAAAGAAAAGGGCCTATACCAAGATCAGACGATGAAGAGTATCGCTTGAAGACATCTGCCCGTAAATACGGACAGCAATATGCCAATATTTATTATATTCGACTGGAAATGCTGCGAAATCATGTAGCTCAGGCTGCTGAAGCGGCCTGGAATGATATGGTTGTCGAGGGACGTAAAGTCGAACGGGTGCACAAGGTGCTTGATGTAAAAGCAGGTACGATCTCGTGGTTTGTAGGCACTGTGTTTTGCCAAATGAAACACAAACCGAACATTATTGATGATATACATGACAGAAACTTTGGCATTGAAGCTACTAAGAAGGATAAGTACTACGATCTGGATGAAGATGAGTCTAAAATTGATGAAGCTGATAGAGATGCTATCATGCTTGAAGATGAGTCGGGTCGAGTCAAACTTATCGGCGATGTTATATCCAACACAACTTTGGTCACAGGGAGTGTGATAGCTGTTATAGGCACAGAAGCTATTGGAGGAGACTTCCATGTGATTGATATCAAATTTCCAGGACTCGCACCACATAAAGTTCCCAGATCACTGGAAGCTAACTCGGGAAAATATCTCGCAATAGTGTCTGGACTCAATATCCCTAACCAGTCTCAAGAACCGTACTCCTTGCAAATACTTAAAGAATACCTTCTAGGTGAGGTTGGTGGCTACACTGACCATGATATCGCTGCCTCAATTGTAGGACTGGTAATTGCCGGAAATTCGATAGCACATGAAGATACAGACAAGGAGTTATTAGACGCACCACAGGATTTTGGTAAATCAGGTACCCAGGCTCAGACTGACGGTGTTGTAGCTTTTGATTCTTTTGTGGATGATCTGGCTGATTCTGTTCCAGTAACTATTTTGCCCGGTGAACATGATCCGACTTTCAGCAGCATGCCACAGCAACCATTGCATAAGGGTCTGTTTGTGAAATCACGCAGATACGTTGGGACTCAAGAACTTCAGTTGACAACTAACCCTACGTGGATTCATGTCACGGGTGATGTGGATGCAGTCGTTACTAGTGGCCAAACCATAGACGACATCAATAAGTATAGGCCCAATGGCGACCGGCTGGATATCATGGAAAAAACTCTTCAATGGCGGCACCTCGCCCCCACAACTCCTGATACGCTCTGGGGGTATCCCTTTTCAGACCGTGATCCCTTTATTCTTCGCAATAGTCCGCATTTATACATTGTCGGCAATCAGCCAGAATTTCAGACTAAGCTGGTGTCTGAGGATGATACAGAGGTCAGAATAATCGGTGTTCCCGAATTTTCCAAAACTAAGCAGTTGATCCTTGTAGAGTTAGGGTCACTGCATACGCGGACAATTCAGTTCTAATCATTATTATTGTTGTTATGTACATGCATGGAAATTATAAAACTATAGAAATATGAGCAGCATTATTTCTCAAGAAGCTCAACAGGTCGTAAAGGAGGGTCGCCCTTCCGGTTAGCGCCGACGCCATAGCTTCTATCAGCACCATATTTGGCAAACTCTATAGTTCTGTTAGACGAAGGAACCGCTAGTCTGTCTAATACTTTATGCGCTAGTTGAGGAATAAACGGTATTAGCAAAATAGAGGTGATTCGTGAAATCTCTGCGGCGTCCAAAATTGCCAAATCTTGATATTTTTGTTGTTTCTCTGTTTTCAAGTTCCACGGCGCAAACTCGTGCAAGTATCTGTTCCCTTCTGATATTATATCCCATATTTTGTGCAGAGCCTGTGCAGTCTCAAATTTCTCCATGTGGGTATCGGTTACTGATACTAGTTCATTGAGACTAGCTACAAGTTCATTGTGTGATGTCACCAGTTCCGGTGTCATCCCCTGAGCTTCACCACCTTCTTCGTCGCCATTTGGGTCGGTACTTTTTTCTCCGCTCTCGTAATAGCTTATCAGTCTCTCGGGTGATAATTTCAATGCACGCTCGATATTGAATACCTGGCCGCATGCTCGCATAACAAGGTTCGCATACCGGTTAAGCAGCTCTGTGTGGTATCTTGAGCTGACTCTTTCGTTGCTAAAAGGTGTATCATGATCCACGTATCCATCGTATGCTAAGAAAAACCGAAGTCCTGACTGGCCGTACCCGCCTAGTAGGAAAAATGGGTCTATTGAGTTTCCACTAGATTTTGACATTTTGTTCCCCTCGATGGTCCAGTGGCTATGTATCAGGATCTGGCGCGGTAAGGGTAACCCTGCTGCCATGAGAAAAGCTGGCCAGTATATGCAATGAAACCTCATTATATCTTTTCCGATGACATGCACATCTGCTGGCCATGCCACTGTGCTGCTTCTTTCTGACTCGGGTATACCCGTCCATGGGTACCCAGTTGTGGTCAGATAGTTCACCAGCGCTTCCAGCCAGACATATATAACCTGTTCGGAATCATTTGGCACCGGAACCCCCCAGGGACACCGAGAGGTTGGTCGAGATATACTTATATCACGAAACTCTGATTCATTCTCTAGCTGAGACAATAAGTTATTCACATGTTTTCTGGGGACAACGAAATTAGCCTCTTCGTCCTGCAAAAGCTGAATCAACTGCTGTCTGAATTTGGACAATGCAAAAAAATAGTTGGCCTCTGTAGTCCATTCGACAACTTTACCAGTTTCAACTGACACCATTTCTTTCTCTCCGGTAGTTTCGTTGTTGCGTTCTTCGACCTGGGTATCGGGGTAAAAAGTCTCGTCCGAAATGCAGTACCACCCAGAGTGTTCTCCTTTGTAGATATAACCACGTTCATACAAGGCATTCCAAAACGCCTGGGCTGCCATAATGTGGTCTGTATCGGTAGTACGGATAAACCTTGTGTATTCTACTCCGGCGACATCAGCGAGATTTTGAAACAATTTCGCATGTTTGTCGACATATTTTTGTACATCTGAGACCCCTGCTTTCTCTGCAGCTTGCCATACTTTGAGTCCGTGTTCGTCAGTGCCGGTAGACATAAGCGTCTGGCGGCCCTTGAACGCGTTCCATCGCGTGATTATATCGGTGAGTACTACAGTATACAAATGGCCGATGTGAGGTGCAGCATTCACATAGAATATAGGTGTGGTCGCGTAAAACGGCTTCTTGTACAAGTCTTCATTCTTAGCCAGGGTACCTCGGAAAGTTGAAAACAATCTGTACGGCTTGATCCTCCGCAATGGCAGTGACCCCCAGGTTTTCGTCATGACCGGAATAATTTTTCAGTATAAATTAATTGGGTGGTGATCGATCTTAGGCTCGCCGACCCCAAGATTATATGATTTGGTCCCGCAACAACCATACTATTAGTGGCCAAAATCAGGTCGCAACTTATTTCATGATAATTTTTGACATTCGAGCCAACAATTGTTATATATTAATATAGAATAGATGATTGTTCTATGAATTTTTCAGGTGTTTCCACTATAAAGCCTTCTCGGCGAAGAGTGTCATAATGGCAAAGATCCCATAGAAAAGGATCAATGGGTAGGCTACCAGTGCTCTCATTTGGAGTAGCTGCAAGTATGACACGAAAATAGCTGACGAGGAATAAGTACACCACAAGATCACAAACATTGAAAATAAGTATCCAATTGCATTATCTAGTGACACAAGAACCCCGATAGCACTTGTAGTGACCAATGGCAGCAGGCAGTATCCCAACACACTGGCTGTTCTTGTATAATCTATTGACCTCATTGCCATAAGATTCAAAATGGCATACATACCCAATGACCCTATTAATGCAACACCATAAATATACCCGAAATGAACTTTTCCCGACTAGTTTTGTTAGCAAGCTTAATCACTTTTTGTGTGAATTTATACCCGTTTAGTCACTTACTAGTAATAAAAATGTTCCGTACAATAAAAAGAACAGAAGAGGTCCGGCCACGTCTGAGTCATCCATAATATGCTGGTCTATAGTGCCAAATGGGTTCAACACTGTCATTGTCTGTCATAGTTAGAATTTGATTTGACCAATTCGCAGAGTATTTGAACTTACTTTAGTTTTAATATGAGAAAAATTCACCCCCAGTTCTAAAATGTTAGCATTTGGTCGTTTTTTTTGCCTCAATCATTATTTGCTTGATATCATTACTCACCTTCTAATAAAGGCGGCTCACCAGGATACCCTGTCGTGCTGAATGCAGCTATTATCCCCGTAGATAGCCTTTCTTGTGGCTCACCTCCATATGTGTATTGTTGGTTCTGGGTGGACATCGAGCCTCCAACACCACCACTTGAAAATGCTGGTGTCCCATACTGTGACGTTCCGGAGAAAAACTGCAGATTCTGTGCCTGTCCTTGTGTCTGTTGAGGCTGTTGACCATACCCTTGGTTGTAAAATGACATTGTTGATAGCTGAGCTTTGGTCGAGCGAGCTGGTATCGCTGGTATCAGTGGTTTTTTGTTGCAATTTCAAGATTTGACAGCGCGTAAGATTCTAGTTGTAAATATAAGAGTGCAGCGAGTTTAGAGTGGTGATTTGGCCATCGATCTGGTCTCATCGACTCGTAGTAAGAAGCGCGCGCTGTATACTGCTTAACCACTAATTAACTATTTTTTTTCCACTATTAACGCGTCGTCATATTATTACTTACTATTTATTAAAACAAAAAAATGAGCGAGGAGGAATTCCCGCTGGATAACAAGTACGCCCGCTCGTACCTATTACAGTGTTTTTTTGCATTGCGGAGTATAACTATCCCCCAGGGAGTCAAGCTTCTAAAAGTATATGCACAAAGCGATTCTGGCGAAAATGATGTGCGAGTTGAAAAAGAGCATTTTTTGAAATACACAGATCAGGTTAGCCAAGTATTGGAACGATCTGGAATGAAAATAACGGCAGCAAAAGACCAGACCACGCGAGAATCTGTTTTTGTGCTTGTAACTGTGGAAAATAGTCTGGTGGGCCGTTTGGGTGCATCTTACGCAATTGACGAACTTGAGTATTTTAAAGGTGTTGTTAGTTTTATATTCGAAGAATCAAGCGTACAAGAAGAAGGCACTGAGCTTCGAAGGGAGACTTTTGCATTACCTTTGCATAAAGCCGATGATATTAAAATAAGTGGAACCAGTTTGTCCTCAGCAAAGAAAAGAGCATTATTAGACAGATTCGTGGGGGATGGGTGGTTAGTTGCATCCTCAACCAGCCGGTCAGTCACTCTTTCTCTGCGTGCCATAGCGGAGCTGCGTTCGTACATTGAGGAAATATACGGTGCAGATGTTCGGCATTGCGCTGCATGCAAAGAGATGTTTACTATTGGATATCAATGTAAGACACCTTCTTGTAAAGTACGGCTACATCCGAAATGTCGGCCGCCGTTTTTTGCTAAGAATGACAGCTCTGATTGCCCCGAGTGTCATTCCAACCTTGAGCGTGATGTTTTCGCAGTAGGTTTATGAAGTAGAAAGTACTGGTAGGTGTGGTGGGTTAGTTAATGAATCAATGATTTCAAAGTCAACTTGATCGATAACATCGAACGTAACATCATCCGCAATCTGTTCGTCATACCTCTGGTAAAGTGGCCTTAGCTCTGGGTTTTGGTCGAGCAATTCCTGGCCATACTTGAAATCAGGCCCGAAATTGAATTTTGCCATACCTCCTCGGAAAACGCTCAACGTGGGGAAATATCCCAAGAACCCATCATCGGTATCTCTAGCTGATAGCTGTTGTAAATATTTGGAATTGGGAGGCAGAAACGCGTTAAGATCTTGAAAAGCTATACCCATGTCTTTCCCGTTCTTGTAAACGCGTATGTACGAACCTGGTATCTTTTCGGGAACGTGTTTGACTCGTGTGGAAGCGTTCTTGTAAATATTGGTGGGTAAAATAAGTTCATCCATAGCTTTCGTAGGGACATACTCCAATGATTCGAAAAACAATTGGCCTTTGTACTTTATAGGTATTCTATCCCTATTTAAAGCGTCCTTGACCATCACCGGCAGCTTTTTATCGGTATCAGTAGCAGCATATGGTAAATGTATATGGAACCCTAATGTGTCACCGGTTTTGAATGGCTCACCCATGAACTCTCTTGGGCGTGATAAATGAATTTTTTCACCAGTAACATCTCTTAAACCGTATCCGTACCCATCATGGCCCACTGGTGCTTCAAGACTGGCTTCACGTCGCGTCCATCCGACTCTCACGTTGGACCCTGATCCGTCGTTGGCCTTAATGATATCAACCTCAACGTACCAGTCGCCCTCGCGTACCCCTACATTAGCGCGCGCAGACCTGTACCCAGCCTTCGTAGAAATAACTCCCCCGTCGCGTGAAATGTACACCTCAGGGCTCCTGTCTTGAAACGACATGGTAGGACCGTATGGCTCAGTCTCGACGGCCGTATACAGAACTGACGACAGCGACGGCGTCGCCCTGCAAGGAGTGTACCTGAACCGATTTTTATTATGAGGGATATCTTCAGTGGTATACAATTGAGGTAAATCTGATGTGGTCGCAATGGGCGACGAGTATTCTGACTTATTCACTGGTTGGAATGAAATGTGTGGCTCAAGAGCTAAATCTTGAGGAAGAAGCGGTGGTGGGCGTACCCGAAGGTACGTCGCATTAGCCGGTTTGGGTTTACCAGCATCACGTTTTCTCCTTTTTGTCGGATGCTGCTGCTGTTGCTGCTGTTGTTGTTGTTGTTGGTCTTCTTCTGTCATGTTTACAAAATAATTTTCAGGCCCCGTCCTTAGTCGCGTGCAGTATTCGTCAACTGAATCACAGTCGGAGATCGTTCTTGATCGATCATCGATTATCTTTCATACTGAAATATTCCAGTTCCATTGACTTGGTTTGATTACATATCATTTGGCAAGTTGTAAACGGCGAATTTGCAAGGTCTGACACTTTTGTGTTTGATAATCTTTACTTACTACTGGCTATAACCGGGTTAGCAGTTTGAAAAAGTACCTATTATTGTTAATTGTTGCATAATACTAGTTCTGATTAATAGCTCTTATTGGATAATTGGTTACTGTGGTAATAACAACCAGATCAGCTTGATCAGGATTTATTCAAGAATTTTTTTTATTTTTCACGATAGTAATACTTAATTAGATACTATAAATATACCTATTAAAGAATATACTATAAAATGTATAGTTCCAAGCTAGTTATAGGAATATTTACGGCCTGTAATTTCGTTTTAATGTTTGTAAAAGATTGGATCTAATCTCAAATTCAGTCCGAAAAATCAAAATTCTCACACTGTGAAACAAATTAGTTTAAGTTAACAAGGGTCTTTTTTTGATTTTTCTTTTTTGAACATTTTAACTAAACAAAAGATCAATTCAATATGCTCAAAGTTCAATTAGAAGCTTATGACATTAGATACTAATTAAAGGCCCTTTTGAACTAACGTGAAGTGCTAAAATAACTTAAAAACAGTGAAGTCTTTGTGAGGGATCATAAAAGGTTCAGTAGTGGCAGTTGTTGTGTTTAGGATATCGCCGAAACGATAGTATTTGATTTGCGATATTAAATTGATTTTGGCCAGTATTACTTTATTGTTACGTAACTTAGTAGCTCTAGATCAAAACTCGTTGTTGTATGAATTGGACATTTTGGATAATTTACTCAAATTAACTTATTCAACGCCTCTTGCGCCTTTATTATTTTGTTTGGCAAACTTCCACAAAAGAATGATCATCAAATTTAGAGGTTTCCATTTACGTACATTTGACTTCGATCTTTACAGATCTAGATCTCGATCTAAGAAATCCTAGACTGGAATGATCAGGCAGGCGTGTAAGCTACAGTGTAACACTGCGACATTACGAAATACCAAACTATGTCCAGCACTAGACTAGTTAAATCGAGTTAATACGCGCGCGCGTGCGCCCGACCCCGTATACCGAATCGCTGGATGTATGGGGGAGGATAGAAGTATCAGGGGTAGTACGTACGGGGGAGAGGCCCTTGGATAGTCAGCCAGAGCAAAACATGTACACGCACGCGTATATACGTAATGTAAGTGCGGGCACATATTGAGTTTGGTACGCCTAAACCCCCCCGCTCAATAATAAGGCGTAAGGCACACACTACGTATACTGCGCTTAAAATATTTCGTATAGTTCGTACATATATACGGGTACATTACAGTCTTTAAGACTGTTAGACATACCGAATATCTTTATAAATTCCGTTCCTGCATAAAAATGAGTTTCTTTTGAGCCACTTCAAAATTCGAATGGAACCTGGGCTTGCGGGTAAGCTTAACCAAGAGGCGTTTAAATCACAACGGTCGCGACCGCACGTTTGACTGGCGAGCAAGCGGTAAGTAGGCAGGTATATAGATCAAAATTAAACGACAAATACTTAAAGGCTAACTGACTATTAACCGCCGAAATAAAACCAATTTAAAATTTTGATTCCATCTTTGCCTGAGCCCACCAAATGGTTGTCTTGGTGCTGGGTGATTGACCATCGCTGGCGGGGGTATATGCTGGGTAAAAAAAAGGATTTTTGCATGGATCCCAACAAACAATTACCCAGTAGTTATGTTATAGCTGCGGAAGTTGCGGGCAAATTATACCAAAACAGGTACATACATTATCTTAGTATTGATCTTCATCAGCGAGTAGCGAGCAGCGAGCAGCGAAGTGCATGCTGTGTTACTGTAGCTCCATCGATGCTACACTGCCAGTGTGGTAGTGGAGGGGGAAGGAGGAAGTGCTGGTGGTGGTGCTGGTGGTGGCATGCCGACAATTGTGGGCAGTGCACACAGCTACATCGATAACCCCGCTACGGTGGAGTACAAATCTATGCAATAATAAAATTTAAATGGGTAGTTGTACTCTAATTGTATTCCTGCAGCGCATGAGAGCGTTCATGCCAATTTGCAAACTACTAATTACCATAAAACTTGCCATTATAGGAGCAACCGGTTTAAACAATACAAAAATATTTTGCCCTGCGTTATTGGTTTGCAAAAGTAATTACAATCATGTATAATAATATACCCATGTTAGTCATATACTTATAGCTGGAAAGGTATGTGACATGTGATATTTATGAATTCAGGATGAATCTAAAGGGGATGTTACCTAAATATAATAGAAAAACAGGTACCCAGTAATGGAATGTTTCATACGTCAGATCATAACTGTCGGCCCGGGCTGCCCGTTTCCAATACCTTTCTTTTTCCTTTCATGGAAGGATCATATATATGTTCCCTCCTGGCTAAACTAGTTGCAATTGTGGAATTACTTAGAGTTCCATTGGAAAATATTTTGATGATCGGCATTTTTCAGATCGATCGATACATGTGAGTTTTTACCCTATTGTACATTTGGGATAAGTTGACTACATCGACGATGGGTTTAAATTTTTCTTTTTCCGGCTTGGGCTCATCAGATATCTAGAGATCTCAGACAAAGAATATAGAACAAAAAAGCAAGTTCAAAACATTAAATAAGATGGTTCAACATTATCCGAGCATTATACGACCCGAAGGTGGCCTGCTAACACAGTACAAGTGAAAGTTTTTTCCTCTGGTCATGCCGTTTTTTTTTTTTTTTTTGTTTGAGAATTTTTATTCTTAGCGTGATGATTTACACACATACAAAAGACATTTAACTGTACCGGTATAGATATAAATAGTTCATAGACTTAGTTGGACTTCTACAAAGGGGAACAAAACGGGTTCATCCCCGTCAACTACCGCGCGTGGTAAAAAGTACTCTTAGTATACAACCTGCGTGAGTTGTTGAGGCTATGGCTGAACAAGTAATTCTGATTACGTAAACCTTTTATTTTTTATATTTTATTTTATTTTCTTCTTGTTGTATGGCGGCCATGCATAGTATATAGTTCAGTATCTAGCGCGCTACTTAATTAAATTAATATTTAGCTACACAGTAGCTGTATGCAATAGTTAGTTATGCGCGCGCCTAGCCAGGATAGCGGACTGCAGTGTACTGTAAAGTGTATATAGTGGGCAGCATGGTGATGCACTATGGTACGTATAGCTCGCCAGTACAATATTCACAAGTACATGTCGTAGTTAGCCTGATATAAATACTAGCTATAGCACGACGTTAATTAGTGCACTATATAGTGCATGCATGTACTATAGCTAGCGCTAGCTATAAATTGCCAGCCCTATAACGCTAGCGCAATACAAATATATATATATTTATGTCATATATATTGGTGCGCACTATGACCGGTTTATGCGCATGCATATGCATATACGTGAAAAAACCGTTTTCAGGGCGTTTCACAACAATATGATTGGGTTGGCGATCTGCGCCGATAAGGTAATATTACGGATCTTAGGCGTATGAGCTAGCGCATGGCCGGATAGTTAATTCTACATAGTATACCACTCATACCTGTTAATAAGCGAATTTCTCTCATACATGTTATCAAACATACACGCACGTACGTACGTATGTACTACCACAGCCAGTCTATGCATGTGCCGCCAATGTACGTTATATAACAAGTCGGGCTCTAGTAATGGGTACTCTAGTAGGCATAGGATCCTGTGCGTATTAATGACTAGCATAATGTACTTGTTTAGGTGCATTTCCAACCATGCTGACAGGCTGGTTAGTCAAGTAACAAACTTACAGGCCCTAGCGCTTTGAAACTTAATAAAAATTGCATCCTCCGCCCATACCACGACTAGCCGTAAATATAACTCGTTCCAACTAGATTGCCATTAATGGCCGGTACTATCGATGGATCGTTCAACTAGTACGCTGAGAGATCGATCCATATATGGTATACCACGTGTACAGCATTGAAGCCATGACGTACGTGCAGAGATGAGTGGTACGCGTACTAGCTAGTTAACTGCTGTGTGGTCGAACTATGGCTCACCACAACCGGATAAAAGTTTCCCGATATCGATCCGTAACCACCGTAGATGGAGAGCGTTGTAGTGGTAATGGTGCAGGTGCATACGGACACGCTCAACTGTTATACGCATTATATATAGTACAGAGTCATTCATCTAGAAGGTGTTTCATCGTCAACTTCTAGCATGTTATCCCTGAAAAACATAAATACTTTGCTGGTGGCCAGGTTTCCTAGAAACCCACTTTATCTGAAAGACTTTTTTGAAATATTTGCTAGAAAATGAGGTTTCTTTCCAACGAAAAAGCAATATAAGCCGTAGGAATGATCCTTCACTATCTATCTCTAGCCTATATGCAGTAGATCATTATACCAGTGCAATGCGAGATTGAACAAATTACAATTGAACATATATATATGTATGTATTTCTTTTCATGCTGGCGAATATACTGCATTCAGACAGCATTCTAGCAGTCACACGCGGAAGACCGGTACATCGTCACAGTTTGAAAACCGGGCCCCGTCTTTAAGTATCACCCCGAGCTGATAGTCATACTAGTACGCTGCGTATGTATAGGCCCATACAAATAAATGTACAATACTCCAGTGCCTATTTGACTAAATTTAAGTGCACCCAATGGATGTTTTATAGTACGTATATACTACTTTGCAATTGTTCATGCAATAAGTGAAAAGATACGGGGTGTGTAGTAAGTCCCCGTGCCGGTATAAAAGCCGTATGCAGTTGCTAATTATGGCGGTACCGACCGCGGTATACCGAGCTCTTAGCACCAGCCAGCCATGCGTTTATACATTTACTATATATAAATATGTATATGATAACATATATATTTATATTTATTAAACTAGTTTGAGAAACAGGATCAGCTGATTAGTTTTTATTCTTAAAAATATTACTAGCTTTCAACATGAAATATACTCAATTGGTCGTGCTGAGATCAGGAATGTATGTATGCCCTGTAGAGTTAGATGCTACGGGAAACAAACGAGAGTTTAGCAAACCTGGTTTGTGGGGCGAACAATCATAACATAGTCCATGTTGTACATACACGTACTAGTAATTCTGCGCGTGCGACCAAAGAAAGCTTGTATACAATGATTCACTGTATGTGCGCCATTATATTACGTATACATTGTTGAATGGTACATTTTGCACTACTTGTATACGGCCAAAAACAATTCTGGTACTCCGCGCGCACATTTACGTGTATGCGGCGTGCATGTGAAAGAAATAAACGGATTCCGACAACATCCTTCATGTGATATAAATAACAGCCTACAAATTTGGAATAGCTGCATATGGGCCAACGTTGTCCAACATTGGTGGTGTTGCGCATACACATGACTTATAGATAGCGAGCATAAACGCTAATTGCATCCACATTATAATATGGTGCTCGGCTATTTCATGGACCGGTGCATTACAATATAGGCCGGTCTGTCGGAAGTAGATCAAACAACATCTATACCTAGCACGCAGCACTTAATATACATGTATCTGCTCTATAGAATAAGAACTCGACAGCCAGCGCTTTTTTTTCCCCATTGGTTGGTTGGATATAAGTTCTTCGCGCCCATTAAAACGGCGAGATATATGATAGCTATAAAAAAACCGGATCACACTTTCCTAGGTAGTCGAATGTTCTCTGTTGTCTTTATCTAGGGGGGAAATCATGTATATTTTTGCACTGGGCAACTTAAAATCACCCCCCTATTTCTTTTACGGAATTCTCGGAAGCTGGTAACTGTTTAAGCCATGATTTTCTACAGTTCTGACTGCTAGCATATACCACTAAAGTCCAACTTTTCTCAATGCTGACTATTTCGCACATCACTCTTTTGCTTTTGGTATATGATAAATAAACCATAAACAGTCGGAAAAAACCCGCAAATCAGGCTTTACCTCGTCGGAATTTCGTACATAGTTTATTGGGCCCAGTGGTCCTTTTAATTTACTTTTTTTATTTATTTTTTATTTTTATTACTTTACAATTATTTTATTTTTCAGTTCTAGATTTTTTATTTTCATATTTATTTTTTTAAGTTATTCAAGTTCACGTAACTGACCCGTCAAGACCGAGGCTCCCCGCCTAAGCCACCATCCTAGCTGGGACGTCTACTATTTTTAATTGTGAAGAGAGGGCCATGATGTGGAAAAAAAAAGATCTATATAGATCTGATAATTTTTTTTTTTTCGTTAAATCGATATAATTTAGCATGCTGGTGCCAATGTAAAAAACTATAGGCGAGAGCTTGGACATTTGCGATAATACTAGCTAGCTAGATAACAACGTCGAGCCGTGTGGTGGAACTAACATTATAAGCTCATAAATAAAAAAAATAAGTGTGTGGTGGATAGGTTTCATTTTATCACTGCTTAGAAATAAAATTCAGCCGGCCGGTCAGGACCCCCTGACTCCACAGCTTACATTTCGGTATGCCTGTACCCATATAAAGTATTGCAAGACTACGTACGAATAAGTGCTTCCAGCAACACATGCGCATATGCCACTTTAAACATAATTAAACATAATTAAACACGCTTAAACATGATTAAACATAAGTTTTTATAAATATTTTTTACAAGGCCCGCTCACAATACTAGGTGGGCGAGCCCAAAACAAAACAAAAAAACAAAACCAAACAGATGAAATATACAGAATAAAGAGTGTTGCAATTAAGATATTAATTGTTCATACCAGGGGAGAAACCCAACGGAAAAAAAGCTTATAGGCAAAGAAAAAGACCATTTTTTAACTTTTCAAAAAAAAATTTTATTTTATTTTTTACTTTTTTTTTTTGGGCGTTTACATGCAACTCTCAACCGTCAGAGTACGCAATTTATCCGACTATAGCTGATAGCGATAACTGTAGGTCTAGGCCACCAATATTGTTTTTATACTGCATTCAAATTATCTATCAGTGCTTCTTATAAAGGTTCCCTTAATTAGTGAGCTTGTTAACTTGAACTGGAGGTTTTCTAAAGTCAAAATTAAGTAATCAACAGGAAATTAAAATAAAATAACCAGTTATTTACTATTTTTTAAGTATGATTTTATTTCAAAAAAAAAAAAAAAATAAAAAGTAAGTGCATGGAATGCCATTATCAATACGTACGCGTGCACACTGTGCGTAGATGGATTTGTTCCAGATAGTATTCAATGATCAAAACATAATATGAACACTCTTCAAGTTATGTATGCATACTTGCCGTGCGGTAAGTCCTCTTTGTTCAATTTTTGCCCATTCTTTAAGAGCGTGCGCACGGACATCTTAAGGCTCCTCCCGCCTTGGATAAATTGAACAATGCTTATCTATATACTGGAAAAGGCAAGAGTCATAGGTAGTCAATAATTATTTTTTTCAACTGATCAAAACATATGTATAAAGAAAATAACATGGAACAAAATTTACCAAGTAATTCAGTATTTATTTTTTTATTGCTATTTAAACAGAGTTTATAGTTCCAGCGCATTCAAATTGTCAAATTCAGTTTTGGATAAGAGTAAATTTTGAGTCTTGTAATCCTTGAAGTACATGACTGTAAAAATGGTAAGGTTGATATATAATCAGTTACTATGCATCTAGCGATAGTCAGGGCATACATGTTCTATAAACAAACTAATAAGCTTGTTAATATTGTTATAATATTCTATAAGCGGAGTTTTGAACGAATATGGGTTCATTTTTTTTTGTTTTTTTTCCCCAGTTGTAGTCCAATGTAGATTGTTTTGGTCTTAGTAAACAATCGGCGGCAAATGTCTAAGATAAAAAATATAATATCTATTCCAACACCACCATTACCAGGTACACATATCTTTGTGTTTCCTCGATTAGTGGTGGTGCGGCTGCTTAAAATACCACAAGCGCACTAATGGGAAGAAGAGTATGGAATATTGAAATTAAATATTAAAGGGTATGGCCAGAATACAGTTCGCGGTAGGGGCTTTTTCTTTTGCGAACTGGAAAATGTTTAAATGGCCATGCATTAAAATATCGTTTTTTCAACATTTCTCGGCCGATATTCTGCCACTCAACTACGAGTATATATAATTCTACCTTTGGAATAACTAATTGATAAAACAATGGCAGGTGGGATTTCTGAAAGATTCAGCTGGGCCAGGTCTGAAGAAGAACAATAGCCTTAATTAGCCTGTGTAAGAACACGGGGACCTTCGGTGTTACCCGATTGTGAAACTACCGCTAGTGTTCGTTCTACCAGTATTAGTAGTGCTAACTTCATTTTTATATGTATACATGTAATGACTTTCGACATACCGATTAGACCACTATAGTTATATTTATAGGGCTGTTTACCGACGTCCATTCATGGAAAAGACTTTTTGGAAAACCATAAATAAATGTTACCTTTAGAGCTCGGAAAAATCTTCTAATGGAAGTCGACGTACATATGCTGCGTACACATGTACCTTGAAAAATATATTCTTATATAAAGATATATTTATATAAGTCCACTTGAGCCCGTGATCTGTGGGTGGGTGGTGCCATACCATGCAACGTCGACTGTGTGTCAAATGAAGAAGAGCTAGTTCTTTAGCTAGAGTATATACCCATACAGTGCGCGCGCGCACGCACAGTGCTTACCCACAATACAATATATGTGCGCACTGAGACTTACCGGCTTGAAAACCTACTACGGCTGCTCCTGTGTTTTTTTGGGCCTCCTACTTCCGTCCCTTTTTGTCCAATAACTGGGTATATGTTACGTACATCATCGTTATACCAGTTAACTATAATAATATGTACTACTGGTATAGATCGTCACCCTAGATAACCAAAATCACAAAAAAGCAAAAATAAAAAAAAAAATAAAAGAAAAAAATAAAAAAAAAAGAAGACGACGACGACGACGACGACGACGGCGAAGAAGAAGAAGAAGAAGAAGAAGAAGAAGAAGAAAACATGCTTCTTCCGGTTTTCAACAAAAAGCATTCTTTCTTTTGTTGTTATTATTGCAATTTGCAGCCGTATAAACTCAAGCCTGCCCGGGGAGAAAGAGGGTCATGAATTTAACTACTCAAGTACAATTAATTACAAATCGAAAGGTTACCACTGGTTATATAAATTTATATAGGAATATATACATATATATATATTTCACTGAACGTTCGTTTCTCATATTTTTAAAGAGAGAAGGGAGAGAGGGGCGGGGGGAGGCCTTCTACGACTTGTTCCACCGGAGAGCTCGCTGGTTCTCTCACTCAGTCTTTTAAAACTCACTTCACATACACACTCGACAGCACAAAGGCACAGCGCAGCTCTCGTCGCTGTACAGGCCAGAACTAGTAAGTTATAAAGGCACTCTCTCTAGCTAGCTAGCTAGCTATTATACCTGCAACGCTCGGTCCAGCAGCGCTGTGGCCACACACACACACACACACACCCACGCCGGGCTCAGTTACTAGCTGGTACTAGTTTGATTGTGCGTATTCTGCAGGGCATTTTTCTTCTTTTTCCATTGATTAATTTTCAGAAAAAGCAAATACAACATAAAAAAAAAGTAAAGTAAAAAAAAAGTAAAGAAGAAAGAAAGAAAGAAAAAAAAAAAAAAATTTAAAAAAAAATAAAATAAAATAAAAAAAAATTCCACTGCTGCGAAAGAGAAATCCTACAAGCTCTCATTTTCCTGTGAACTGAAATTTCATTCACGGAGACACACACACACACACACACACAAACACTATATTAACTACGTAGTTACCACCCACACACGGTATCATCTCAGTACGTCGTTGGGCCTATATTAAACTACACCACTACCCACTACCCACTACCACCACCCAAAGCACCCACCCTAACTGTTACTGTTATACTACCATCTTTTGCTCTCCCTTCCCCTCTCTTTTTCACTTCCTCACTTTTTTCCTCTATCCGAGCAACACATTTTTTCTCTCTCTCTTCCTTCTACGGCCTTCAAGTGGAACGGACACTGTGGAATAAGGCTTGGACGGGTTGCTTTGACTGCTTACAAGTTGGCATCGTCATCGTCATCACCCATCTCCAGTATCATTTTTATCTTTATACCACGCACGCACGCATCGTAATCATTTTTCGCACTACTACGACCACCACTACCAACAGTGCCCTTTTTTTTTTTCTTCAACACGCACACTCGCAAACAAGTCAGTGCTCCCGGCTGTAGGATATACCATATCCTATAGGAGACGAGTGCCGAACTTTTGTTAAATGGTGGGCTCACCGCCTCTTCCCACCATCATTTCATCTCACCAGTACGATAATAGTAAGACTAGCGGCGGCGGCGGCGACGTCGAAGACGACGAAGTTGAAAACAGGATGAGCACTGATGGGATCAAGCAAGAGGACTCGTCATCGTCAAGAAACTCCCCAAGTATAGAGACCAGCAATAACGACCAGACTGCACCGACAACCACAAGTACGGAGAACAGCGGTAACAAGACTAATACTAATACTAATAATAATAATACCAATTTTAATGATGGCACTAATACCGCTACAAATAATACTACCACCACTAATAATGGTTCGGATAGAGTCGAGAAAGGTTCACAGCTAACTTCTCAGCAGCATGGACCAGCAGCGTCGTTATCAGACTCGGAGTTATCTAGAGACACAAGCTTAGATTCGCAAGCTCGGAAATTTAGAGATGAAGGAGGGGCTTTATCGACGACGACGACGAATACGACAACGACAGCTTCTACTCAGTTTAATACCTCCAAGTTCCCGGTATTGTCTTCTGGTTTAAAAGTCAACCAATCTGCATTTATTCACAAACTGTACAGCATGCTCGAGGATGCATCGATAAGCCATCTGATATCATGGGCACCTTCGAATTCAAGTTTTGTGGTTAGGCCCAACGAGGAGTTCTCTAAAGTGTTAAGTCAATATTTCAAGCATACTAACATCTCTTCGTTTGTTCGACAACTCAACATGTATGGGTTTCATAAGGTTAACGATACATTTCATGGGAATAACTCAGATATGTCGCAATGGGAGTTTACTCACGGCGAGGGCATTTTCAGAAGAGGTGATATGGAGTCATTAAGAGCTATTCGTCGACGATCTTCAAGACAGTCCGTTAATAATAGAGAGAACATGTCTTTGAAGTCAGTCACTCTGGCTGTTCCTATGTCACAGCAAAGTAACGAAACAACTCCCACACCAAATAATGCAGACACTCCAGAGACCCCTGGTAAACACGGTAATACGATCTTAACTTCCGGGATCGCCAATGTCCCAGGAAGCGGACCGTATGAGTCGGAGTCTCAGAGGTCAGGAACTAGTACTCCTCAGCAGTCGATGCAACAAGCTCCTGTTCAGCAGTCGCAGTCACAAGTTCTGCAACCGCCGCAGCTCCAACAACAGCCCCAACTGCCGCAACCGCAACAACTGCAGCCACAACAACTGGCCCCGCAAGAACAACACCAGCATCACCAACATCACCAACATCAGCATCAGCATCAGCACCATCCTCCGCCACCTCCTCCATCTCCACCGCCACAGCTACAACAGCAGGGCTCTTATTTATCGTCGGCGTTTTCTCAGGTACCACAGTATGTCCATTCGGGCAGTGTACACTCAGAGACAGCGGCTGGCCCAGTATTCTACGACATGGAATCAAAACTGGCATACATGGAGCAAGTGGTGTGGCAGAACCGCGAGGCTAACGTGTTGTTGTGCAACCAGCTTGCAGCAATCACTGATACCATGAAAACCCTGCATAATAATATGACACTTTTAACGGATACAATAATTAATGATAATAGCAGAAACGTCAATGCTACCACAACTATTAATGCTAATAATACTAATGATAATACCAACAAGATTAATGAAAAAGCTATCAGCGGAGAGTTAAGACCAGCATCTCCTTCTCTTAATTCTTCACATCAGCAACCAAAAGAGCAACTTTTACAAGGGTTGAAGGATTCTTTGGAACAGACATTGAAAACTTTGAACGGTTTAGAAGCTCCTCTGTTATCACCACTTCCTCCACAACAGTCGTCGCATTTGCAACCTAATGCAAACTACGCACAATTCCCTCCCTCTCATACCCCTCTTGGTCCATACTCACAAGCTAGTACCCCTACTGGGAGTGTCTCAAGTGGGTTCGGCGGTGCTCCCCAAGCTGTGCCGGCTATATCTGGTCCAAGACATGCCTCGTTACCGAGTTATTTGCCAGGATTGTCAAGTGGATTGAAGTTTGGCACGAGAGAAAGAGCTGTATCCATAATTTATGATCCTTTGCATCCGATGCCTATGAATCAGCCTCCCCAGCCGGTAGGCCCTTCCAATCTGCAGCAGTCCCAGACCCAGTCGCAAGTCCAGCAGCAGCCACAGCAACAGGTGCAATCACAACCACCCCAGCAGCAGCAGCAACAACAACAACAACAACAACAACAACCCCAGCAGTCACAGACGCAGCAGTTACGTTCTAATCAGGCAGGGGTTTTCCATCACCCAAATACTCACCAATCACCCCAACCCCCACCACCGCCTCCTCCGCCTCCCCCACTTGCGGGTCATTCTCACCTGCACCATGCATCTCTGCCTATAGGTATCACTTCAGGGTTGCCCAGCCGTGATAAGCGACCTGGATCGTTTCCTTTAGCGAGTCCTTCGAATGTTGTTACAACGACTGCTGCCGCCAGCGGCGGCATTTCTGCCGACGGACAGACATTTAGACGACACACTTCCGGAGAGGTTGCAGCTATCCGCCCCGGGTACGGACCATCGCCGCTGACATCTGGTGTGTACAGTCGACACAGCAGCAGCGCGTCGTCGAGTGGGATGTCGAACACAAGTGGTACTACTGTGACGAGCGTCGGCACCACATCGAGCTTGACTGCTGGACCGCCCTGTCCTAGTGCAGCTGCAGCTGCAGCGGGAAACGGGCCAAGGCTGACCACACCGAGTGTTCAGTCGTTACTGAACCCTACTGTCGACGAGAAATCAGAAGAAGATGACGACAGGACTCTTAAAAGGCCTCGTTTGATCAGCTAGATCTCACACCTATTCCATTTATTACCTCTACCTTTTTTTTTCAATCTATCATTGTCAAGGTGCAGTTTTACGCCAATTTGCAATGAGTATGTGTATATAAATTTATATCTATTGATTATCTAATAAATAATTTGATAATATAAAAATGGTTCACACGAACCAACAATATCTAATGCTTTGATATATCGGATAATAGTACATAGTAGCTTTTGCGTAATAAATATCAACATATGAGAACAGTGAACAAAACTGTGAGCTCAAGTGTAAAAATTGAAACAGGTTGACTTTTTACTTTGCTCAAGGAATAAATAGAAATGGAAAACAATGAAAAGTGGTTTCATCATCTGTGCTTGTTGCGACGACGTTTGGATTTCCCATAAGTATCCAATGCATGTTTCGCAGGTCGTTTTTTCAATGCTAGTTTGGAAAATTCATCATCGCTATCACTGTCACTGACATTTTTTAGTGTTTCAGCAGGTTTTGTCACATTTATCAGTGGTTCGCTTTCTTTCGACTTAAATGATTTCTTAGTATGCTTTGACAGTGCCTCCATGGCCTTTGACTGGGCCAAGCTGACAGACCGTAGCCCTGCTGCAGGCTTGGCGCCTAACCCTGCTCGGCCTGATACAACAGGCTTTAAAGATTTTTCAATGTCCTTAACTGATGGTGATGATGATGATCCATCTGTCGAGCTTTTAATATCTGATTCACTATCGCTGTCGTCTCCAAGCCACGAGCTTACCA
Source organism: Groenewaldozyma auringiensis (assembly GCA_030574195.1). Taxonomy (NCBI): domain Eukaryota; kingdom Fungi; phylum Ascomycota; class Dipodascomycetes; order Dipodascales; family Trichomonascaceae; genus Groenewaldozyma; species Groenewaldozyma auringiensis. Next base: position 82,759 of record JAJMEP010000031.1, read on the forward strand.
GCTGCATCGCCGAATCAATAGACACAGTAAACTGTGCCGCCTGTTTATCCACGTCTGTCATCTATCCATGAACTCTTGCCTCTGGTTTTTTTGTATTTGTATTTGTCAAGAAACAATCTCATGAAGGAGGAGATCAATCTTAATACTTTGTGTGGTGGGTCCGGTTATACACCGATCGAACGAATCTTTAGCGGTATTGATCGGATTATTTTAAAACGTTGATGGTGCGGCTGACGGATAAAATTCTATCACCAACGCTTCTTTAAATTTTTTTTTTTCGGGTCGCAATTTCCCCTCTTCTCCTAATTCACCCGCCGCATACACACGCACACAAACACACACTGTAAGCTTACCCTGTACAGTTTTAGAAGAAGGAAATATCTACTTTGTTGTATAACAACAATTCTTTCGAAAGACCAATTTTTTTCTTCTTTTTGCGTCCAGTGAAATTGCAATCCCACTGATTCATATTTTCTCTTGTTGCTACTACTATCATCGTTACCATTCGCAATGTTGTTACGAGGATTAAGGAGGACTCCTGTCTCAATTCGAACGGCAGTGTTGGCCCAACAAAAACGACACCTCTCTCTGCACGAGTACCGTTCCGCTGAATTGTTGCGTAAATATGGTGTTGGCATTCCCAAGGGTAGTGCTGCAACCACCCCTGAGGGTGCTGAGCAGATTGCCAAGGACCTCGACATGGAGGACATGGTCATCAAAGCACAGGCATTGACTGGTGGCCGTGGTAAGGGTGTTTTTGATAACGGTCTCAAGGGTGGTGTCAAACTCATTTCATCTCCTTACGAGGCCAAGATGTTCGCTGAACAGATGCTGCACCACAAGCTGATCACCAAGCAGACCGGTCCCCAAGGTAAGGAGGTCACTGCTGTTTACGTTGTCGAGCGAAAGTTCGTTCGTCGTGAAGCATATCTCGCAATTCTTATGGATCGACAAAGCCAAGCACCCATCATTGTAGCCTCTCCTCAAGGTGGTATGGACATTGAAGGTGTTGCTAAGGAAAACCCAGAGGCAATTAAGTCTTTCAAGGTTGATATCCACAAGGGTGTCACTAATGACCAAGCTTTGGAAGTTGCTAAATTCTTAGGGTTCTCTACCAAGGCTACTGCTGAAGCTGCTACCACTATCCAGAAACTCTACAAAGTTTTCGACGAACGTGATGCCACTCAGGTTGAAATTAACCCATTGAGTGAAACCACCGATAACAAGGTTTTGGCCATGGACGCTAAGCTTGGGTTCGATGACAATGCTCTTTTTAGACAGGAAGAAGTCTCATCATGGAGAGATTTGTCTCAAGAAGACCCCGAAGAAGTCGAAGCATCCAAGTCAAACTTGAATTTTATCAAGCTCGATGGTAACATTGGTTGTTTGGTTAATGGTGCCGGTTTGGCTATGGCTACTATGGACATCATCAAGTTGTACGGTGGTGACCCAGCCAATTTCCTTGACTGCGGTGGTGGTGCCACTGCTGCTGCCATTGAGAAGGCCTTCCAGTTGATTACTTCCGAACCAGGTGTCACTGCTATTTTCGTCAATATCTTTGGTGGTATTGTTCGATGTGATAACATTGCTAAGGGGTTGATCGCTGTTACCCAGAACATGAACCTTAACATTCCTATTGTTGCAAGACTACAAGGTACTAACTACGAAGCTGCCCAGAAACTCATTGACGAGTCTGGCCTTAAGCTCTTCTCTTTCAATGACCTCGACGAGGCCGCTGAGAAGGTCTGCCAACTTTCAAAGGTCGTCCAAATGGCCAGAGACATTGACGTCAATGTTTCATTTGAACTTCCATTGTAAGCTGAAAAGTGGTAAGATAAGAGTAAAATTAATTAAGTAAACTCGTTGTCAATTTGGTTTTTCCTTTACTTTAGAGTGTTTCATAGAATTATTACATCATAAGTAAACAAAAGATAATCTTTTCTAATTAAAAAAAAACAAAAAAAAATTAAAAAAAAATGGAAGTAGAAATAAGTTAAATGTGTGAAAGAATACTTTCGTCTAAAATACAAATAGGGTACCATATTGGAAACACCGTGCACCAAGCATTTCCCAGTCGTGTCTTGAAATCCACATCTCGCTGACAATCTTGAGCTTGGAGTAAACCGCACCGCCTTTCCACGTGATATGCTCGGGATCAATGTCTCTGGGGATGGCCATTATGCCGACATCTCCCGCATGGTTGATCTCGTTATCGTCACCGGTTATTTGTGCTGCTGAAGACCGCCACATGGCGATATGGTCACTGAGTAGCGTCTCGAACCCGCCAAACTTGACCCCGCCGCCAACTACCATAAGGTTGTCGTAAAAGTACTGCTTGGTAGACATCGGGGTTGTGTTCGTGTTAGTCGTACCCTTAGCGTTTACCGCTTGCGTGATACTCTCGATAATCGCATGGTCTAGTCCAACTGCTGGTGCGGTTGTATCGTCTAGATCCTCCGTCACCTGTTGCTGGTAAGTCAATTGCTGCTGCACTGCTGAAGCGTGTGCTGCTGCCTTTGCCTGAACAGTTTCCGGTTTACTTGAGGTACCACCCCCGGCTACTGGCGTAGAAGTTTCTCCGTTTTCAGCAAAGTTTGGAGTGCCAGGTGCGCCCGATGGTGTACTTGTACCGTTACCATTGTTAACGCCATTGATCACGTCGTTCACCATGTAACCGCTGTTGTATGTTTCGCCATAGACCGCCAGTGTCCCTTTATACATGTTGAGCTGCGCATCAGACACAGGGTCGCCGAACTTATCCTCGTAGTAGTCCACAAACCTGGGAAACAGCTTATGCTTGGACGACGCTTTTGCGTCCATTTTAAACAGTTGCGGGTAAAAAAGTCCCAACGGTCCTAGCATGACTTCATCAAACGTCTTGAAGTCGTACTTGTACGTGGGTTTCCGTGGTGCGCGTCGGTAGAAATGGTACAATTGGACCGCTAAATCTGCATCATTGGTAGTAGCAAACTTGTGTTTCAGCTCGTTGGCTAATAACCAGTCGTACTGGTAGTTCAGATTCATTTCCTGGTAAGGGAACTGTGATTTCATTAACAGTCGTACAAACGCCTCGGTGATATCATCACCTCCATACTTGAGACGTACTCTACTATCGGTAATAACCATTCCTTCCTCAACGCATGTTATAGAGGTTTTCTGGCTGCCAACATCGACGATACAAGCACAAGAGATACCTGCGCCAAACGTCGCGGCCATTGCTTCCTGAATCACACAAACTTTTGAGAACCCCATACCGAGAATGAGCTCAGTCATGGTTATAACATAGCTTTTTTCGTACAAGTCCGGGATAATAAATACAACGTTATACTCTGAGTAATCTTTGAACCCTATCCCCAATTGCGACTCGAGTCCGTCCACTAGGATTCTCGAAACATCACCAAGAAGCTCTTGAGGCGACGAGTAATCTGTCTCGTTGAAATCACCGTACCGTATAGGCCATCTAAGAATGTAATTTTCTTCTTGATCCAATTTCAAAGCTGCTTCTCCGGTGTAGTACGGTTTAGCATCCGCGGTCTTTGTTTGAGTCCATTCAGTCTGGTCGAGATCGTTATGCTCGGGTATCAACTCAGGCTGCGACCTTGAGTTGAACGCTGACACCAGTTCGTGCGAGTTGGGCAAAATACGTCTTTTGTAGAACTTCATTCTCTCTCTGAAATCCTTGTATACAGTATCGTATGAAGTTTTGAAGTCTGAAGAATCAACTTCGTAATCGTACTCGGGTATATCCCGTTTACCGTCTTTGACGCGATGCGCAATGACATTGGGGATAGTCTTTGGGAACAGCTGCGACGATAGACCAATACGCAGGTTGGTAGATCCAGGATGAAGTACTATAATTTTAGACCCAGCAACATCGTCGGCACCACCACTGCCAGCGCCGCCTTCGTCGTCGTCGTTCTCATCATCAGCGGCGTCGCCCATTACTTCGTCTTCGTCGTCAGATCCCTTGGTGCCTGCACCTAACTCCTTGCGAAGCCTTTCCTCTTCCTTTTTCTTGGCCTGCAACTCCTTCAGTTGCGCCTGTTCCTCGTTGAACCGTCGGACCATCAGCAGCTGATCATCGCGCTTCAGGTAATCCGTGTAGTAATTTTTCTGGTTGATGGGCACCACGGGCGCCAGCAGCGGGTTCCTGACGTGGTTCTCTGCTCGTCCTATTCCGCTGGTTTTCAAAATCGGCTTGGAACCACCTCGCTTGGGCTTGGGTTTCTCTTCGCCCGACGGAGTTGCGCTCCCTGCTACAGTACTATCTGCACCAGGAGCACCAGCAGCAGCACCGGCAGTAGTGTTACCACCAGGAGTATCAGGGGCTGTTGGAGTGCCGGCGCTGGCACTGCCGCCTGTTTTGGGTTGCAATTGTACTTGTTTAGGTCGTTTCCCATTGCTCGACAACGCAGCTGTTGTTGTTGCTGTTGTTGTGGTCGAGGCCGCGGGTGTACCTGACGGCGACGACGGTTTGTCTTCTGCGTCAGATACAGCAACAGGATCCATCGTGGCAGCTACAGGTGTCGTCGGTGTATTCAATTCCATCTGAGAAGATCTTATAAGCTACCAGCTGGCAATTATTCAAATTGTTTCCATACCACCACAGCGAGCGCTCAAATATTGTTATATCTACCGATCCATCATCGATGATGAAAAATATGCAATTTAGATCGAGATTTTAAATTTGCGCCTACACCATACTGCTGCACGGTACCGGTATACCATATTAGTGTTAGGTACTGTAGGACGGGGACAATTATATAGGCCTCATGGCAGGAATAAAAGGATGGATACGGAAATACAGTACCAGCTACAAGCTATATGATACGAAAGCGCTAGCGAACGGGACTATAGAGGGTAAAGTCAAGTATGCGCTACCGTATTCGCCAGCAGCTTACCGAACACGGATCACTAGAGAGAGTAACTTTGTAGATCTCAAGATAGTCGAACTGCGCAGTGGTCGCGGCGGTAACGGGAAAGTATCGTTTCTGCGCGAGGCTGGACGTGCTAAGGGGCCTGCTGACGGCGGCGACGGTGGACGCGGCGGGTCGATATACGTTCAGGCCGTTGAGGGACTCACCAGTTTGGATAAAGTGCCAAACTTTGTACGAGCAGGCGACGGTCGCGGTGGCGGCAGCTCACAGCTCATGGGTAAGCGCGGTGACGACGTGCTGCTTCAGGTACCTGTGGGCACTGTTATCAAGTGGATACCCAACCCCAAGGAAGTCGGCGAACTGGAACGCCAGGGCGAGGTGCTGGGCCCAGAAGCGACCATACTGTCAGACAAGCCGGCATACAAGTTTGAAAAATCGGTCTATAGAGACCTTGATGACCAAGTGTACATAAAATTGCATAGAGATTCTTACCCTGATGGCCAAGGGTGGATTTTCAAAGAGAACGATGATATCGAAGCTACCAAAGAGAAGGATTTTTTCCAACGACTGGTGGCGCGGGTAAAATACCATGATCTGGTCAAACGGCGTGACGAAGAAGAAGCCGACAAGATTCTGGCTCAAGGTTTAGACCTGGACAAACCGTCTGACCCTATACTACTGCTTGGCGGTGGATCAGGTGGGCTTGGTAACATGCATTTTGCCTCTGGTGATATTCGTAACCCCACATTCAGCTTGAAAGGCCGCGGACTTATCCAGGAGCATTTCTTATTTGAGCTGAAGCTTTTAGCCGATCTTGGGTTAGTAGGGCTACCGAATGCTGGGAAATCAACTCTGCTGCGTGGTATATCTAATGCCAGGCCCAAAGTTGGCCATTGGGCGTTTACAACGCTACACCCATCCGTGGGGATCATTTCGCTAGGTATTTCAAGGCCGTCACTGGCGGTGGCAGATATCCCCGGAATTATAGAAGGTGCTAGTCAGAATAAAGGCATGGGACTGGATTTCCTGCGCCATATCGAACGATCCAAGAGTGTAGCGTTTGTCATTGGTCTTGACACGGAGAACCCGTGCAGTGATCTGGACATACTTGTGAAAGAACTTGGTCCTATACGGCTGAAAGACAAAAGCGCACTGGTAGTGGCTACAAAGGCCGACGTTGAAGGATCTGAACAGAAGTTCATGCAACTTCGAGACAAGATTGCCAAAGAGCATCCGTCTTGGAGTATTGTTCCGTGCTGCGCGATGAAACAGGAAAACGTTGAGGCAGTTATCCACGCAATGGGACAAGTTTCAGGGAAACTGCCCAAATAGTGTAATGTAATGTAATATTAGTGTCAGATTATATTTTTGTATAAAATGAAAAAGGAATAAAAAAAAAATTAAAAAATATATTAAATAATGATAATTATTGGTAAATAACTGTCGGTACGTTATGTGATATGCTAGTGTAGACACAGTATTTCATGTCCAACAAATATATATAGTTGGTTATTTTATGCAGTTACTCGTGGTTCATGTTGACGGTTCCACAGTCTAGAAAACCCACTTCCTGCATGCGATCCACCACGGTTGTAGTTACTCTTTTCCTTGGGCAGCAGAGCAGCACTGCTCGAGTATGATGCAACATCGTGTTCCATGCTAGGCGATGCGCTCAGTACCAGAGGCGAGCTGTGCGAGCTGTGAGCAGTTGACGAGGAGTCGGCTGACGATAAAGTGGATATCGATGATACCGACGAAGAGTTTGACAGCGACGACGAATGAGTGAGCTGTGGCATCGACGACTTGTTCTGCAGCCTTGGGTAATGGTACTGCTGCTGCTGCTGTTGATGTTGATGCTGGTGTTGTTGCGCAAGCGCTGGTGGAGTTCGTCCAGCCATGTACCTTTGCTGTTGCTGTTGCTGGTAATTGCTGTGGTTGGAGTTGGAGTTGGATCCTCTAGATCGTTGCTGTTGTTTCCTATAAGGACTTGATGGAGAACGTGATAAATAATTGACAGGACTGCATTCTGGAGTGTACATTCCAGCAGTATTGGCAGCTGATCTGTAAGGAGAGTAATTGAGATACTGTGCTGGGCTGACAGGACTGTACGGCGAGGACCCTCTTGATTTGGAATGACTGTGAGGAGAGGTGTTGTTGTACCGGTGGTTTTGATGATAGTGATGGTGATGATGCTGTTGTTGATAGTATGCCTCTTGGTGAGCAGCTTCTTCTTCTCGTCGAAGCTGTGCCTTAATAGGCTCTAGGAAAGGAGCAAAATGGTCAAAAAGATCCTGCTCTTTGACTCTCAGGTCCCAGTCTAGCAGATACAGTAGCTGCTTTTCCATGAGGTTAACTTCGGCTATGCTGAACAGACCCATAGAGTATCGTGCCCAGTACTTGTTCTTGGGTGTCATGTCGTTTAAGTTCTTGGCTGCCATGATAAGACAGGCGAGGAACACTCTGTGACAAGTGCAAGCCATACCCTTGGCCATTGGCGGCAGTCTCTGGCGCAGTCTGGCGAGGTACACCAAGCTTGTCATTAGGGTAGCAGTCTGGACATTGGACATCTTGATGAGGTTTGTGATATAGGCCTCCAGGCTAGGCAATTCCTTGCCTCCAGCTGTGACTAGTGGTGCTGAAGCCCGTTTCACAGGACTCTCAGAGTCTGTAGGTGATCCGGGCGGTGAAGGGTACTGGTAGGAAGATGCAGGAACAGAACTAGGCTCACACTTGATAACAGTGAGCGTAGTAGATGCAAGGTAGCTCACCATTGCCTGGTTAACAGGCATTCTGATGAAAATCTCAAGAGCGGCTTTTTCAGACATGATGATGGTGATGATGATGATGAAAAACTTGAGAGATAGTAAGGAAAGAATGAAAAGCAAATGATAAACTGGAGGACCAATTTATAAAAGGGTGCAGTGTTGTGGGTGAGTGAAGTTGAAAGTATAACCAGATCCAGTATGGTTAGTATAGATTAATCACCCTTTGGTTGAAGAAAAAGTAGAAGTCGAAATGAAAGAGGAGTGAAAGGATAGAAGTTAGATCTAAACGCAAAGGAGAGGAAAGGATGTGTATATAAGTAGATTAGCAGAAGACTTCTTCTTTGCAAGGACAGAAAAAAAGGTGAGATGCAAGGGGAAGAAGGGGGGGCTGAAAGGAATGTTATATCGACGATGATGGTTGAGGATCTAAAATCAAATGAAATTGATAAACCTGCAGATCCCTGTATCAAGTAGTAGTGTTAGTAGTAAACCTGTTTCAATTCCAATTTGTGTGATACAAAAGAAAAAAGAAGAGTTAGAGAAATAGAGGAGGAAAGGAACAATAAATATAACAAATAATAAAATTTGTTGTTTTGCGGAACAGTGTCACTCACCGCAGGGGGAGGTCTGGTAAAGGGCAAAAAATAAAATAAAAAAGTGTGTGTAGCGAGATACTAGATTAAGAAGATGGCTGGAAGGAGGTGGTTGTGTGGTGGTGATGCTCGATAGCGATGACGATGATATGATTTTGACGGGGCTCGCGAAACTGAAAAATAAAAGTTAACAACACGAAACAAAGCCGGACAATGTTTTATTTTTTTTTTTTTCACACACAACACCCCCTGGTGGTTTCTTTTTATTTTTTTTTGCTTTTCTTTCTTCAGAATATTATTACTGATTGTTTGGTTTTTTGGCAGATAGTTCCAAAAGTAGAAATAATCAAACGAACACCCATACATTTAATATAATTGATAATAAAAAACCACCCAGATTTACCATGAGTAAGATCAGACTACTATCATTTTAATCTCAGTGAAGTAGTCCACCTGACATGGTGAATACTGCGAACATGTAGCTCTCGTGTACACCCGTTTAGTGTTCTCGGTAAGCGAGGTCTGGAAACTTAAACTGGGCACTCAATTTCGAGTGGCACTACACAGAAACTCACTGTGGTATTAGCATAGTGGCAGCGGCAGGTTTACCAGCAGTGTGGTTTTTTTTGTACCAAGCAGGTGGTGGAGCCAGGGGGTGGGTTGACGAGGATGCAAGCTTCACACGCGGGAGCGCGTGGATGGGTTTTGGTGGTTGGGCTTTTTGCCATTAACGGCCGGATACGCGTGTGCACGCAAGTACAATTTTACACACACAAAACGTTAATTTGGCAGATCGATTGCATTGTAGCCAGGGGGTGGGTAAGCAAAAAGTTAATTGATCCGCGTTTTACTTTACCCGATAAGGTAAAAAACCAACCCCTTGATCTGCAACGAAAAATGGCGATCTGTTAAGCTATAGGGCGAAAAACCTAATGCAGATCTGTTCCTGGACTTCTCGATCTGCCCCAGATCATAAAGTAACACACCCATTTACAATATATTATTATAATTACTATGTACATACAGAGAGTAGTACAGAAAGAACTCGTTTCATTTCCTTTCTGGATTGTGTATGTTTTGAAAGCTCACGTACAATCTTATTTGAGTCACTGGATTTAGGCCTGTAATGCCAGGGTTTTCCCTTCGTCCCAGGCAAGGTTTACAAACGAAATCCCTTCTTTGGCGATATTCGTCTCGTTCGGGGGTTCTCTGATATGAAAAGAAAGAAAGAGTGATACTTGGCAATTCATCAGTGTTGATGGATTGTGTAATTACTATCTCTAACTGTGTGTTTGCCGAGAAATCTGTTTATCTTCTTCATATCACCTTTACTATATAATATTGCGTATCAAATTAGTTTTCAAATGAAATTTACGTGTCAAGTTATCGTACGTGTCCCGGATAATTGTAATATTATTTTCACATATAACAGCTTTTAATTTATGTTTATAAATGCGACGTGTAAATGCGGATAACGGTTGGCTGGCATACGCGTTGAAGTAGTACGAATAATATTATTACTATTGTAATTATTGTATGAGTTTAATTAGTCTGCATTTTGGTCGCGCTATACAACATATAAGCTGTTACATGTCATGTAATATGACGGATATATGCGCTACACAGGGTTTCCGGTATTGCGTGTATCATTAGGAAAGTCTCCGTCGGTTTAATTTCAACTACATGTAAATGCACCAGGCCCGTCTCTTCCGAAATGCCGAATCCGTTAGCCTTTTTATGACACATTATATCCATTTCATTTTCTGGCATATCTGGTTCCTGATGTATGCGCAATTAAGTTATATTTTTTGTTCAGGTTAGTACAGCGCATGGCCTCTTTTAAGAAAAGGTGTCTGTATACATCCATCTTGAGAACTGAACCTTGTCCAGCAATACTAGAAAATGAATAATATGAATAATATGAATAATATGAATACCATCGGTGGTAGTGGTGGTGGCTGGCCATTTTACCCCACAAAGTTTTCTTTAATGAGTACAGTCATCAGACCCAAATCCAGCCTTCAAAGTGGGTCTGTGGAATGTAAACTACTTTGTTTCGCAATATATCATATCATACAATCGTTAAGTACTTCCCCCCACTTGGGACATATACATCTATATAATTCGATAGGTTTGGCTTGTTTAAGATCCTCGCCCAGTTAGTTGGTTCATCTACTAGTGCAGGTCAAAGATACCTTATATGGTACCATATCGCCATTAAATGCGCATTAATGCATCCAAGGAGACCCACAATTCCAAAGACCCACTCGATAATACATGAATGTATAATACTTTTATAGGGTTTTTGCCAGATTCGGGACCCTTGGCAAAGTTGCAGAGCATTGAGGTTAACGCTATTGATTGCTAAGGCTATACCAATCAAGTAGAACAAGTGAACTGTAATTCTATGGCTTTTTTCTCGTTATCTTCAATTCTACAATGGGAATCGAGGTGACCAATGTAGAACGGAAAGTTAATATATATGCCGCCATATAGTTGACATTACTAGAAAGTAACCTAAAAAGTTCAGCCTCCTGGTAAGTAATTAAACAAATTCGGAACAGTGCGGCCCATCCATATTATAATGTTCCAGGTCACTTTGAAACGGATTACAAAACTGTATCTCGAATGGAGGTCAATGTTATAATGGTAGTGGTGATGAAACATAAAAATGGTATTTTTTTAGAGTAGATGGATCGTTAGATCGCTTGATCATTTTGAGGATTGATCTTATGACAATTTACAAAATCTAGGACTATTAATGTACAATTGAGCTTTCATAAAACCGAACCTTGAATAGTTAGCATTAAGGATATTTCCCATAAAATAAACCTTTTGCAAGTGACAAAATAATACTGGTAATGTGTTAAAAATATCAGAAATTTGGGTATATCTAGATCCACACAAGACGGGAGAGTACAAAATTTTCCCATTCGGACTGGTGCACAGCGATCTCTTTTCTCGTCATTTGAACACATTGCCAGTACCTTGTCACTTGCAAGCAAGTTTTTGCAGCTTGTTGTAGAAAAAAGTGGTACTTACATTGATCATTGTTGAGTAGTTAAAGAAAAGAGAAAGAAAAATTTTTCCCCTTACCCAATGGATATAAGATCTTAATTTGTGTGTGCACATGTGTGCGTATTTGGGTCTGATCGAGAGTTTAGCCCTAGATCTGTTAGGGCTTCTGGCGCCACGTACACACGATAGACTACATAGTTTTTAGTTTCAAACATGTAAAATTCACATTTTAAAACATTCCAATGGTTCATTCTGATCTATGCTGGTCAAGAATCTTTTGTAATAGATAATTACGTGTTTAAGTCGGTTTATTACTTGAAAACTTTTATAGAACTCGTTTTTTTTTCTCATAAACTGGTTATGAAAATTAATGACCTATTTTCTCCAGTACAGTTACCCGTTTTCAAGACCATTTCAATGGTAAAAACTTCATTTCCAATGTTTACAGACGCGTTTTCAAAAAATATTAATTAGTACCGATCGCCAATATTTAATTATGACTACTGGCGCGCTCTAATTAAGAAATTTCACATTCCCCGATTAGGATAAATGGATTGTCGCGTTAAATATTAATGAAAATATACTAGCCCAAACTCTTACGCGTGTGCTTTTTTATTTTTAACATGATGATATATTAGCATCTGGCTTCTTGGCCTGGTTTTCTAGTACAGTTTTTTCAAGTTATCATCTATCATTATCTAAGCCACGTATTTGTAAACAGATTCAAACTGACAATAGTCAATATTGCATGCATGCCCGGAGATTTAGTTCAGGCGGGCAGTACCTAAGCTGTGATAGTGGGTCATGTTGACATCACAGAGCACATCTATCGTAAAAGTTTCCAGGTTTCCCAGTTGAAAATCATGCATTCTAGCTACTGGGTTTGGCATGCAAGAAACTTCGATCGTTGTCAGCCCAATGCATGTAGGGTGCTTCGGAGAAGAACATTCTGTGTACAGGCTAGATGACAACACCGCTCTGTTGCACAATCACAATGGACCCATCCATCGCCCCACTCCACTTATCTTGTCAACACTCTGGATTGCTAAACAATTATGCACTTCCAGTGGATCCTGTTTCATGTCAATGGACTGTTTACTTAGACTACAGCATCAACAATGGAATCGAAATGAACCCAGGGGGAGGGCTACTGGTGTTAAGTAAAGTTGGTACGACGCGTTTTAAATGCCCGTTTATAGTATACTTCGTGGTAGTAGTCTAATAGCCAATATATGGCAAATACCTTTCTGCTAGTTTAATTGGTACCGCACCGTAACTGGAAGAGCAAAACGGCTGAATAGCGCGTGTATTGGTCTGGTATGCACGTTGTCGTCGTACAGAGTGGTACCTAAAAAGGGTTTATACAGTACATAAACTTTAATACCCGTTTAGCACTACCTCCTTCTCTCGGACGTAATTGCAGGATATTATGCATTTTGCAAGTAGCATTTAGTTTGTCAAATTGGTATATATCCGGGGCATATTTAATATATTGCACTAAATCATACTCTGGGCCCCCCTTTCATTCTTCGAGATAGTTGATTAAAGATCCCCCTAATGCATATCTAGCAAACGACATCATCTTATCTGAAATATATAAACCATTAGTTTACGGGGTTTTTTTTCCCTTAGACCCAGTTTATATTTTTTTTCCGCCCTTTCATTTTGACTTAACTTTTACACTCGTTTTCACCTGTTCTTCAGTGGTTCCTTTCTTTTGTTTCTTTCGTTTTGTTTTTTTTTTCCTTAAAAATGAGCCTTTTTTTACAAAGTAGTCTGCTGACAGACGAACGCTCTCAGTTACTATCACAAAGGAGTAAAATCTCCCCGGCAAAAATGAGACATATGACGCGAGCCAATTCTTCAATAAAAACTATTCACGATGACCACGTTGAAATCGCCGAAGAACTAAGCAGTTTAAGGCAACGGCTACATGCATTGGTACAAGACGTAAGTTGTTTTTTTTTTTTTTTTTTTTGGTTTTTGGGATACAAATTTCAAGTTTGCATGTACTAACAGTGTAGCAAACACCTCCAACTAGTCCTAATAATCGTGACCAAGTTCTTTATTCTCCAAGTCAGTCTGATGCCAGCTCGATTTCCACAATGTCGCCTACGAGCATTCGACGAAGACGAAGCACGGGGTCTCACAGTTACAACGAAGACTTTGATTTTTCTTCATGACAAATGGCTCCCACCTCCCCTCATTATGACGACGACAATTGATGAACAATAATAATTAATAACCCCCCGTATGACGTTATGAACTCTTTTTTTTTTCAAATAGTAATAATAAAAAATAATAATAATAATTAGATGATTAATTAGTTACCTGTAAATCTCTAAGTGCTGTACTGGTAAGTTGCATAAATAACAACGGCTGCACCGCCAACAAAATTAGCGGTGACTGCGAAATCAAAGAAATATACGCTTGCCAAAAATGAGATCAAGATTGAGATCGATGTTGCAAAGTTCTTTGCAATGTTATCGGCATACTTGACACAAAGTGCGACAATTATACCACCCATGGTTTGACAAAGAATAGCAGCCCATACGACAAAGTTGTATCCGTGGAAAAATCCGTTTTCCTGAATCTTGCCGCCATCTTTGATAAGAACACCGATGAAAAATGCAGGGAATAACGAGAAGAAACTGAGCTGGATATTACGCGTCCACAAAGAAGCCTTTGAACCCTTGAGGACTTTTTCAAAATAAATTCCAGCCAATCCTGACAAAATGCATGCAATAGTGACTGCAAAGAACCCAACTGTACGCGACATGGCAAATTCCTCGGGATTATGAGAGTGTGAATGTGGAGGTGGAGGAGGGTGAGATCCTGGTGGAGGTGGTGGTGGAGGAGGACTGGCAGACGCAGCTCTAGCAACTAATGATGCAGCGTAAGCGATTTCATCTCGTTTATTAAACCCGAATCGTATACTTTGGGGCATATTATCTCCAAAAAACTCAATCAATTCAGAGAACTTTTCAGTAGGCACCTGTACCATGGCAATACCTGCAGTTAACAGCACCAAAGAAAACCATTGTCTTCCGCTCAAAGATCGATGTAAGATCGTGACGGCGAAAAAGGCAGTAGTAAGAATTTTCAACTGATAAGTTACTTGGAAAGTAGCTGCATCCAAGTTGGACACTGCTACGTATTGTAAGGTGTTCTGTAGCGTGTACAACATGGCAGGGATCGAAAGTTTCCAACAATCTGGAGAAAACGCTTCACGGAATGCTAATTTGACACTGCCGAGTTCATAGATTGACACAGCGGTACTGAACAACAACTTGAAGACTTCATTCAACAAAACTGCAGTTGACGCGTAATACCTTGATTCCGAATCATACCCAGGCATTATACGTGAATAATGCATAATCTAAAGAGAAACGATTAGAACCTTGCATTGAAGAAACCTCCCATAAAAGAATAATAACAACATACCAAGATCAAAGACGAGTTTTGGATAGTCAACTAAAAGAAAAAGATGAGTTAGAAATTTTTGTCATATGTGGGTTGAATTTCAACAGTAGCAGAATCAAAAAAAAAAAACTTACAGTAACCAATGAAATATACTTCAAAGGAACCCCATAAAGGGTCTTGCCATTATTAGAGGTGGCAACAGGTTTATCACTTGTACTCATAATGACAGATGTAAGAAACGAATGTATTAGAGTGTGAGAAAAAAAAAGAAGATTGAAAGATCAAAAAAAGTGAACCAAAAGCCAGCAAGAAAAATTTAGAGAAAAACTCAACGAAAAGTTCAAATGATTCTCTCTAACCGGTTAATAGTAGACCTGTGAAAAGACTGAAAAGAAAAAAAAATATTCCAAAAAAAAGTCAGTGGGCTATCTAAAACCCAAAAAACCTATTCTGGGTTCGAAGTGTCAAATGCCTATGATTACACCTGTAGCCAGTGTATGTGGTGGTGGTAAGGTGGTGGAGGCTTTTTTTTAGATTCAAAGATCGATCTGAGATCCTGAACGCGTAAAAAAATTGCAAACTGTCACTAAGCTGAAAGATTACGTGAGGGAAAAAGGGCCAACAGGGAAAGGGAAAGACAGCACACGTCTAGACCAAGTTGAAAGTGAAGTGATGAGGAAGGAAGAAAGAAAGGAAGAGTGAAAAAAGGGGCATATAAACAAAGAAAAGGGTGCGCTAAAAAGCTATATGGGGGGGGCACTTTTTTAGTGCCAAAAAAACATTTTGCGGCGACATAGTGAATTGGCGTGGTGAAAAAGAGTGAGATATATCAGATAGACAGATAGCTAGGGAAAAAAAAAATTCAAAGATCCAATTAGCCAGAGGGCCCGGATATCACGTCAAATTTGGTACGACCAAAGCGTACGAAAAAAAAACAAACCAGTGGTATTCGTTGAATCGATTTATCAAATAGAAAAAGCGCTCATAGAAACATGCTAGTCCTAGCGCTAATGCTTGGCCCAACAGTACAGTAGTTACTACTACTACTACTACTATTAGTACCTATCAGTACTATTAATACTGAGCCGTCGATCGATCGATTAATGGCCATGTACCGACCAGCCAACCTACCAACCGACTAATTAGTAGATTACATACGGGAAGAAGCGCTAGTGGGAAAAAGAATTTTTAACACTTGTAATTACAGTACGTTATAACACGCACACACACAGGCAGCATGCGTGTACACGCGCCCGTGCTGGCCAGCCAGTTGTGATTGTCAACATGTGTCTGTTTATTCTAAAATATCTCATTTACTTGGCAGTTTCCTACCAGAACTATACTTTCACTCAGCTCATGGTAAATTTCAAACAGAGGCACCAACAGTGCCAGAATAGGTATAAATGTAAGCTTGGCCAATGATAATAAAGTTTGGTACTAGTTGTCCAAGTTCCGGATTTGTACATGCGCATAAACGATATCTTAGCGCCAGCTTTAGTACTGCTAGTACGATCAACCAAAAGAAAGTTTCACGAAATTTGTACCGCCAAAATATACGGGCTACTTGTAGTATAGTAGTGGTACATGAATCAATGTCAATTTCATACATGAATTTCACCTTCTGTTGGGTGCGCGTACCATAGTAAATAAGAATGTACATGTAAATGATTTTCAAATGCGTATGTAAGTTATACTTGTATGTTAATATGGCAAATATCGAAGATTGCGCTTTACGTACAATATTACAACACCATTTAAACTTGCATACACAGGAATATATTCGCGCTCGAGTATTACCCGTCTATAGCTTATATAATATATAGATGTGCTCCTCTTGCGATATTATCAAGGCCATTCTACGGGTTCAAGTAAGTGCGCAGTATACTATATATAAGCCAGAGCCGCTACTTTACATTTAAACCATTTTCTTTACGGGTATTTAAAATGCCTACGGGTTTCATCATGTTCGAAACAAGATAAATTTGGTTTACTTTGGAAGGAAGAAGACGTCAAGGTTCTGTTTCTCGTTACTATTCAGCTTCTACTGTTTATCACTCTGGGTACACATAAAAAGCGATAGCGATGATAATGTAAGTTCCAATCAGGAGTGCTCCTTCAAGCCAGTTGGATTCTCCGTCGAGGATCAAAGTGTTGCACACAAACACTGAAACAAACAAGACGGCCGTTTCAAATGTACTGAAGTACAAGCTCATTGGTTGGCCAATGATCCAGCCGACCACTACCAGGAACGGGGTAAGGAATAATGCAATTTGCATTGAACTTCCTATAGCTACCCCGATAGCAAGATCCATTTTATCCTTCATGGCCACAATGACCGCAGTTACATGCTCAGCAGCGTTACCAACAATCGGTAGCAAGATCAGCCCAATAAACGTCTTGCCGATACCGGTTTGTGCGACAATGCTGTCGATTGAGTCCACTAAATAGTCTGCGCAGATAGCCACGGCAATAGTTACAATTACTAGCATTGAAATGGCCTCTGTAGGGTTTAAAATGTTCCCCTCTACTGGTTCATGGCCTTCGCCTCCCAGGTTGCGTTCAGTCTCTGAAGATGCGATATCTATAGCTGCTGATGCATCTTGATCCTCGAAAAACTGGGCATGGGTGCCTAATTGGAAGTAAATGTACAAGACATAGATGACCAAAAGTACTATCGATGCTCCTCGAGATAATTCTAGAATGCTGCTATCATCCGCAATATCTTGATCTGGTGTATCAGTTGCTCCTTTAGTAGCGGCTCGGAACGCGGCCGGGATCAACAACGAAGAGGTAGCCACTGACATGAGAGAAGTCATTGTCTGGGCTGCAGTCTGATTGAATGACTGTTGGATCCTATTGTACCCTCCAAATACAAAGCAGCATCCCAATACAAGCAAAGTATTAGAAAGAATGGATCCTAGCATTGAAGCTTGCACGATTCTGATTTGTCCCTGGCGTAACGCTACTACTGCAACGATCAATTCAACGGCATTTCCAAACGTAGCGTTCAAAAGTCCTCCTAATGTCTGTCCGACTTTATCAGAAAGTTCCTCTGTTGCAAAGGAAAGCAATGCTGCCAAGGGGATGATACCAATGAAATTGGCTGAAAAAATCAACTTTGCCGAAAATTCCAGATACCCGGCAGCTATTCCGATGGGCACAAATACGAGCAAAACATTGACATAAGAATGTAAAACAATAGCCTTACATTTATCCATGATACTCAGGCTGGATCCGCTCCTACCTGAAAGTAAAGGAATACTCTCCGACATGGTTGATACCGAGAAACCAGCAAAAAGTTAAGGGGTGGGTACAATAAGTTATCTGTGTTCCACTTGTTTTATTGTTGCCTGTTCAACCTTAACTAGTACTCTAGTACCATCAGTAGTAGTAGTAGTTGTAGTACTGTTCCTGGGTTTGTTTAAATGTATTTTAGTGTGAAATTAAATTTTCTCGATCGACAGTCATTGTAAACAAGTTCTCATAAGGGGGAGCTTTTTGCGACCAAACTTATCACCAACATGCAACCACTCATGGGTTATGCATTACCAAACCATGCCAAGATGTAAACAAGTGCTGCGGCCGGTTTTTCGTTTTTACAGTATTGTACATTTGGATTCATGTAGCATAATTCAACCGTTAAATAGAACCTTTCTTCCCTTTTTTCCGCCCTCCACCATTACCGGATCAGTCTATCCTTAACATACTATGTGGTTGCATCTCGATGGCATTAGTTAATCTGTGCTTAGCATATTCGTTCTGTTCCAATGAGGTTGAATCATTTTTACTTAATAAGCTTTTAACAACAGCTCTTTATAGTACAAAACAAACACGTACAAGCTTTACCTCAGAGAAATCTGATAGACAGCGGCAATTTCTTAGCTTTTGAATACTTCATCCGTACTTTTTATGGCAAAGATATAATATAACAACCGCTTTATGTAGTAGAAATACTACCATATACGCTTTCTCCCGGCTTACTTATATAACATGGTTAATTAGTTGTACTATCTGTTATCTATCAGACTTTAATTAATGGCTCGGGTTTGGCTGCTATTACGGGAAAGATAAGTGATATGAAACCTATCGATCTACATGGATCGGTGGTCTGCCATCGCTTATTGCAGTTGATACCGGTAGGTGGTTAGATATAAAAGAACCACTATTCCAGGGGGTGGAGCCGTTCGTAGCCAGATAAATCGGATTTTCCGATAACGAATAACAAACAGTTTGTTTTATTTATTTACAATGTTATTGGACTTCCTAGCTAGCGAGAGTCTTCTCTATATCCTGGTAGCTATTTGCTCCGCTTACGGGGTTTACTATTTTGTCATAGAGCCTATATGGGTTTCTCCGTTATCAAAAATCCCTGGCCCCAAGATTGCTGCCTTGACAAAGTACTGGATACTTTACAAAACTTGGAGCGAGCAAAGAAACAGGCTGGTCGATAAGCTGCATAAGCAGTATGGTCCTGTTATCAGAATAGGGCCCAATGAGCTTTCATTTTCTGATCCCAAGTATATCAAGTTGATATACTCGGATAATTTCGACAAGTCTCAATTTTACGGTCAATATGGCAATTACGGCCGTTTCAATGCGTTTTCGTCTTTGACCAAAGAAGCACATAAAATGCGACGTAAAACTGTCAATGCTTTTTACTCAAAGTCTACAGTATGTTCAGAAGATATCGAGTCCCGTACACAAAAACGGATCAAATCAACAATGGAGTATATTGAAAAAGAAGCACCGGTTGTGGAGGTATACAATCTATTCCATGGGCTAGCAATGGATGTTGTTACAGGGTTTATGTTTGGTGACCACGTTGGCACCAATCTAGTCGGAACCAAAGATTGGGATATCATTGAAGATTATAGAATTGGGTCTGCAATGTGGTTCTGGACAACGTTAATGCCGTATTTTTATGACTGGGCAATTGATAAACAAACCAAAATTTCTTGCGAAAATGCGGCTGAGTTCAATAAAAACCTTGGTGATTTATCATTAGGCGAAAAGAATTTCCCTCCGGAAAGTACGGTTTTTTATCATTTATATCGTAACGGGATAACTGGGTTTGATGCTTTATCGGAAACTCAAGACCATGTTGCAGCAGGTCATGAAACCACCGGTGCTTCTTTATCCTTCCTGTTATGGAATTTGTCACAGTATCCAGAGATTCAAAAACAATTGCATCAAGAATTAATTGCAAACTTCCCTAATGGCAAGAGATCTTCCTCCTCTTCCCCCTCTCCTCTTGATTTCCATACTGTAGATAATTTACCTTATCTGGACAGTGTTATCATGGAGACCCTTAGACTATTTGCTGCTATTCCGGGAGCCGAACCTAGAGTAACTCCCAAGCAGGGCTTCAGAATACACGAATACGGAAAAGATATCAATATCCCATCCAATGTTATTGTTTCAATGCAACCTTGGACGCTTCAGAGAGATGGTAACGTATACAAGGATCCACTTGTTTTCAACCCACGACGCTGGCTGGACGCTTCGCCAGAATCACTACGAGACATGCAGAGAAGTTTTTTGACATTTGGAGCAGGTGTACGGATGTGCATAGGTAAAAACCTGGCACTTCAAGAAATCAAACTAATGGTAGCCAACATATACTTGAACTATTTCACATCCATTCCATCAGAATGGGTTGAGCATGAGAAGGATATGTATATTGTTGATAAATATACAGTACATCCGAAAAGTCATAGAACAGTCATAAAGTTCACCAAATGGTAAATAAAAATAAGGATAAAAAAAAAAAGAAAAAACCAATGAAACTTTTACTAATTTATTATTTACCGGCGGCGGCATCTCCCATAGCCAATTAACATCTTTGCATTTTAAATCCAATTCATTGTAATTTGGCATCAATCAATATAGGAAGACCGGATGCACGCGCGCGCGCACTACAGTGTGCCGGACCCGGGTGGAATATGGCCGTACACCATAAACAAATTAAATAAACCATACGATCGTGATCGTGGGGCTGCGTTTGGCCGTACGGAGAACAAGCGAGCGCACGCCAGTTACTACCAACTATTGGCACTCGCTCAACTGCCAGTGCGTTAATCGGGGCGGCAAGTCAACGCTGATCCAGATTAAGTTAAGCGCTTGGCCGAAAGCAGCTTTGCTATGCAACAAACATCTTCCCATGCGTTTTACGCGAATAAAACAATATTGTGCGCGTGCGGTGTACGGTACACCGATGCACATGTTACTTGTACGTACAGTACAGGTTTTTGATATCAATGGGGTCGGCATTGCTGGACTGTGGAGCAGCAGAAAACCACTGACTGGGCCCGAATGTACGTGCGTCCGCAACCAATATACTCAAACCCGCCGATAATCCTCAAAAAGTATAGGTGAATTGCCTACGTATACGTACGGTAAATAAAAAAACTTAGGGCTAGTACTAATAGTAGTTTCCCAAAAGTTAAGGGTGGTGTCACCTGGTTACCCATTAGCTAGTTAACTAACTAACTAACCATACTAACTAACTAAGGTTACTAGCTAGCTAGCTAGTTAGCTAGCTCGTTTAACATTGTCAGCTGTAAATTAAAGCCTCCGTTCCCCCCACCCCACCCTTATTGTACAACAACACTGGTTATAGTGGAGTCAAGATCTCGGCCCTTGTATACATCACCCACGCAACCACCCACCTGTTTATAAGTAAACTAACCACCATCACCCATCACCACCACCGCATACCTTCAAAGAGTGATTTTGCTCCTTCTATTTTTCCGTTATATATTACTCGACCGGATTTTTTTTTCCAATATTTACTGTCTCCCACATATTACCCCATTACACTCCTTTTACTCGCTGCTTATAACCCTTTGGATTAAAAATGGCCAGTGAATCACAGTCTAATACAGTGCCCAAACCATCGATCCCATCGCTGGCGACTATTAGCAGCCCGGACCGCAGGGTTGCGGTCATGTCTGATTTTGACGGAACCATTTTTCTCGAAGACACCGGCCACATTCTTTTCGACCATCACGGATGCGGAGAGGAACGCCGGAAAGAGCTGGATGGCTCTATCGGGGTCACGAGATCGTTCAGAGAAGCATCTGAAGAGATGTGGGGGTCGTTAAACGTGACGCTACCTCAAGCTTTGAAAACATTAGAGGAGAACTTGACCATTGATCCAGATTTCTTGCCATTCCTCAAGTTCTGCCAGAGCCATGCAATCACGTTCACCGTCATTTCCGCCGGAATGAAACCATTGCTGCGTGCCGCACTGGAGGATTTCCTGCCCAAGGAGTATGCTGATGGAATTGATATTGTCTCCAATGACGGAGTCATTGAGGGCACTTCTTGGAAACCTATATGGAGACACGACAGTCCATTGGGCCACGACAAGGCCAAATCCATGGACGAGTTCAAGGCCAAATTCAAAGATGACCCACCTTTGATTGTGTTCATCGGTGACGGCGTATCGGATCTTCCTGCCGCCAGAAAGGCTGATATCTTGTTTGCCAGAAAGGGTCTCAAGCTGGAAGAATACTGCGTGAAACATCGTATCCCCTACGTGGCATATGATTCTTTCAAAGATGTCCAGGTAGATGTCGCTAACTTGGTCAAGGGTAATAAGTACCATGACCCTCGCAGCATTTTGCCAGGTACAAGATCTTACTCCTTGGAAAAATACATTGCCGAAAGACAATCAACAACTACCCCATCGCATGATCTCGACGCTGGTTATTTCTCAAGGGCATTTGCTGCTGGAAAATAACTTCAGTGTACAGAACCCGGATCCGGTCGGGATTTTGCAGCTGCTTGTTGGGTCTTCAATTTGAACAGAAAGAAGCAGACTCAAACTTGTCCTCCGGAGTAAACCGTTGTTTAAAGTATGAATAATGTGCATAATAACATAATGAAAAAAAAAAAATATGTAAAATGAATTTGTTGGATAAAAATGATATTAACAACGACGACGACAAAATTGTACGTGCGTTGCGTTTCTCTTGTAGAAATGTAAATTGGAAAAGAAAGCGTCTGAGAAAGCAGGGCCGTCCGATATAAATACTGTCATCTCCCCGGTCAGCCTTGCCTAGCTAGTTAAAACAATGCATTGCTGTTCCATTGCAAGACTCTAGACCAAAATTTCAGGTGCGCTGCTATTTCTGGCATGGTAGCACGAATCTGTATGGCTGGAAGTGGATCCGAGACCCGGGGCAGACCAGTCACTAGCGGGTTCTCTTAGTTAAGCTAGCACACCAGCATCTCCATCACCTCCACCACCGCACCAAACTATAGATCTGAAGATCGATCGGAACCATGTTTATTTAAGATACCAATTGGGGAAACGGATCCGATGAGCAGAAATAGTACCCCGTTTTCTCTTTTCTGTTACAGTAATTAATCTGATACGTATCATTTTTTTAGTCCATTGGCACGGGGTTTACTGAGATGAAGGAGTTAAAATAGAGATAAAGAAAAAAAAAAGGGAAAAAAAGCTATGCAAATCATTTGTAATACATCCAAAAAGACGGAAACGTTAATTCCGAGCTATTGCGGGGTTGCAGCTTTTTTATCTCCTGTTAACGTTGTTATTATTGTGTTAGCCACCACCCTTCGATGTCTTTTACTTTCCTGTCTCAAAGGTATAAATATTTCTTTCTTTCTCTTTCCTCTTTCTTTTGTTTCAATAATCACTCTCTTCGTTCTTAAAAATGTCAACAGTTACTACAACTACCGAGCTCAGAAATAACATCGGGGTCTTTACCAATCCCCAGCATGAGCTCTATGTCGGCGATTGTCTGCCTCGGCCTGAAGAGCTGAACCCAGGACCCCACGAAGTTGCCGTTCATATTGTTGCCACTGGAATATGTGGATCAGATGTGCATTTCTGGAAAGAAGGGAATGTTGGTCCTACAATGGTTGTGAGAGAAGAACATATTCTTGGTCACGAGTCTTCTGGGGTAGTTATCAAAGTCGGATCTGATGTTACTACCCTCAAAGTAGGAGACAGAGTAGCAGTGGAAGCCAGTTTACCCTGTTTCAAATGCGAAAAGTGTTTCATAGGGAAATACAACGGGTGTCTCAACATGGAATTCAAATCAACCCCGCCAGTGCCAGGGTTGTTGAGACGCTATCTTATCAACGATGCAAGTTTCTGCCACAAGATCGGAGACCTCTCATTTGAGAAAGGTGCGCTGCTTGAGCCTGTCGCTGTAGGGCTGGCAGGAATTGAGCAGTCCGGGCTGAGGTTGGGTGACCCCACTTTGATCTGTGGTGCCGGTCCAATTGGAATTATCAGTGCTAGTCTTGCCCGTGCAGCTGGAGCAGCCCCTATCGTTATCACTGATATTTCAGAAGGTAGACTTGAGTTCGCCAAAAAGCTCATCCCACATATCAGACCAGTCTTGGTTACCAGAGATATGACCCCGCAGGACGTGGCAGAAAAGGTTATCGAGGCTGGTGGGATCAAACCAAAGATATGCATTGAATGCACTGGCGCTGAACCTATTGTCGCCGCAGGTATCTACTCTCTTGATTTCGCTGGCACAATTCATGTCATTGGTGTTGGGAAAGAGTTTCAGAATATCCCCTTCATGCATCTCAGTGTCAACGAGCTTACCCTAAAGTATCAGTACAGATATGCAAATATGTGGCCAAAGGGGATTCGTCTAATGAAAGATGAACTTATTGATTTAACACAATTGGTCACACACAGGTTCCCGCTCGAAGATGGTGT
The DNA here is from genome assembly GCA_030574195.1 of Groenewaldozyma auringiensis. Lineage (NCBI taxonomy): Eukaryota > Fungi > Ascomycota > Dipodascomycetes > Dipodascales > Trichomonascaceae > Groenewaldozyma > Groenewaldozyma auringiensis. Next base: position 107,144 of record JAJMEP010000031.1, read on the forward strand.
TACTGCGTTCAACACCGCTTCTAACCCAAAGTCGGGTTCCATCAAAGTTATGATAATGGATAATCAAGATTAAATAATTGTAATCAGGTTTTGATATGTCTGTTATTGGTGTCCAGAACCTATCACGGTTTAGGTACCATACCGTATGAAAATAAATTCACTCAACCTCAAAATACTCCGTAGTGAGAAAAGTTGGTCACTGTATGAAAAAAAGCCTCTTTTTTTTGCTGGTATAGTAGTATCAAAATATCTTGATACACCTTAAGGCTTTAGTTATCAACAGAGGCCTATTATTTTTGGGGATAGTTTAAAATACGCGTGGTTACAGTTCATCGCGTTCCTTAATTACCCAAGATAACACCTTCCCCCCCCCATCAATGGTAATCGCTTTCCTAATTTGCTCTGTTTTAATCATCAAACGAATTGCAACGTCAACATTTAACAAGCATGGCAGATAATCAATCACAATTTGGGGTCAGGGTTAGACGTGCGTCGCCTAAAATATGGAAGTTTTACAATTTGGGGCGGACATTGTACAAGAACTCACAATACCGTGAGGCTAGTTACAACTTCAGCCAAGCTATCGCCGAATTCAAGAATATCCCTAGAGGTGCACTCAGCAATAAAGACATCAATGCGATTTTGGACTCGCAGTGCGCGGCTCAGGAAAAGCTTAAACGGTACCAGGCAATGCTTTCCACTGCCAAGTGGATGAGGCGACAGGACTCTAAAGATGCGAAGGCTTATCTCCGTGAGGCAAAGGCCTATTACCTCATGGGCGACAAACTGGGCGCCAACACTACCTACCAGATGGGTATGGAGAGGTGCGAAGGTAAGGGCGGGCCATTATATTTAATTTTAGAATCCGGCTGGAAAACTACCACTGATGCGCTATACGAAGACTCGAAAAGAAGAGACCCAGTAGCGGTGCTACCTCCAGAAGTGACAATACAGATTATGCAAAATTTGACATTCAAATGCAAAGTGCGCTGTTTATCTGTATCTAAGACTTGGAAAAAGTTTTTCTCTGAGTCCTCGAGTTTGTGGATGGACCTTGATTTTCGAATGTTTAGAAAGAATAAATTCAATTTGGCTACGTTTCACAAGTATATGGAGTTGGCATTGAAACCTTCAGGGACTGTTTTGCAATCATTAGTACTGCCACAATGTGATGATTTCAAGTTTAGGTATTTTATGAGATTGTTGGAAGCTCAATATGAAGGACGGGTCAAAAGTTTAAAAGCTGATGGGGATATTATAATGAAAGCAACAATTGTTGAACTGGCATCACGCTCATTTAATTTATTTAATCATTTAGAAAGCTTCTCATTTTACACTCGGGGATCTATTCCGTTCAGATATGCCATCCCATTCTTTGAGAAGATACCATCATTGAAAAAGATCAGATGGGTTTCGGCAGATCTTTGCATTGATGAGTCTTTTGTGCCGTTAACCATGACGCAACGTCTTAAAACAAACCTTGAAGTGTTGGTTCTGGTGAATGAAAGTATGGAGACTGACCATGTCCAAAACTTCTTAGAAGATTCGCCAAAGTTGAAAGTTTTGAAATTGCATGGTGGCAACAGTGCTAGCTTTGACTTTTCCGCAATTCGGTATGCTATGGAATCACTAGAAGAATTGGAATTAGAAACAGAACACAGAAATATTGTGTTCAATATGAGCAAGCTTCCTAACCTTCGCAAATTATCGGTAACAAATTCCGTTTTTATTCCGGTGTATGAAGGTGAAACTCCTTCTCCTGGTAAACTCAAAGAGTTAGAACTTTATAACGTGGAGGGCCTTACATTAAACTTGATACTACAAGGGGTATCTGCGGGTGAAGAGCTAGAAAAATTGACCCTCTGTGGTGCCGATTTTGATGACCTCACTTACGCTGACGCAGTTTCAGGTAGAAATCTTACAAATGTTAAACGGCTTTGCTTGAATATTCCTTCGTTTGAATATCCTACTCTTGATATTGTTCAAGATATTAAACAGGCCCATCCTAACTTGGAGGTTTTAGACCTATCTTCTGGGTGGAAGAATGATATTCTGTATCATCTCGCAGGAACCAAATTGAAAAAAGTGATAGTAAGTCCTTCTGCAGATTATCGGTCAATTCTCGAATTACGGTCTCTCGGAATAATAGTTGTGATGGGCTCCTCAGCATCTAATTAATTCATTAATGATCATATATTTATATTTATATTTATATTCATATTCATATGTGCACAGGGTTCATTATATAGGTTAGGTACGTTCTAGGATAACTCAAAAACTCCTTGTGGTTGCAACATTCCTTCAACATGTAAACTTCTCATGTCTCTGAACGTCCAAAAAATTGAATTCTCGCAGCCAAAATCTGCCACCGCACCGTAATCTTCTTCGTCATTTTTCTCATCAAAACATATTAAAGCAACTTTACTTTGAATGTCCGGGAATTCATTATGTTTATCATCCCATCTGCTAAGCACAGCTTTGGTAAACCCGTTATCGGCTGTTAACCCGTACAGCTCAACTAACCCATTGGCAACTCGTGCCCGACAGTCGGAAAGAATAGCCCATTTGTCGATAGTTGCCTCATCTGAGTACTTAAAAACTGATAGCGCCAGCGCATTCATGAAATTAATTAACGAGGGGACTGATCGCAGCTGTAGTATTTTCTGAACCATTGGTTTTTTCAGAATATGCAGGTAAAAGTCGAAAAACATCGTGTTTGCCAGCACGTGAATGATTTGGCCGTTCTCGCAGTTTGAATCACTGTCGAGTCGGGGCAGAATGTAAAGCGGTAGCAGAAGAAAATCGTACTCTAGACTGAACCAGTCAAATGCAGATGCGCCATCGGTGACAAATAAGTCTTGCATTCGTGATAACAAACTGGTCAGTAGCAAGTACCTACTACAAAACGAACCTTCTGGTAACGTAGTGCACACTCGGTCAAAAATACTCAGAGCTTCTAAACTGCTTGCCATTTGGAAATTCACCAGGTCTAGGTAGTTATACCACAATGCAGCAGAACACGCTCCAGCAAGAACGTTATCAGGTAGTATAATAAAATTGAGCCATTGTGATTCAATAGCTCCTAAGATGCGTGATACAGCCGTAGCGTCGAACTTGATTCGACAAAGCAACAGCAAAATACCACTGGCACGTTCATAACTCATATCTGAGATACACGCATCTAGCGCTATGCCAGTGATTTTGCTCTGTAGCTCTTCTTGCGATGCAACAGTGTCAACTGCGAACAGTTCATATGCAGTTTCAACAAACTGCGCGATATCTGGCGTTGACTGTAAGTTGATAAATGGGTCCAAGAATGGGGTGAAAAACGAAACAGGCCCCTGGTAAATCTCAGAGATGTTATTGGTGAGTGACGTCGATGGTGACTGCGTACTAACCATAGACGATACATCTTGCAATGGAAGAGAAAAATCCCGATTATGGCTGGGACAACTCCTACCCCCGCATACATGTTTAGTGGTAACATCAGTGCGAGAAAGAACTTTGGCAGCGAGTTTCTGGGTCTTTTGCATAACCTTCTGACTGCGTTTCTTTTCACTTCTCTGGCACACAATATCTATTGCTTGGCAGTTATCGCAGGTGTCGCTGTTGGGGTCGCTCGTAATACATTTCCTCTTTCGATAACGACAAAAGTCGCATGCCTTGTAGGCCTTTCTGGAAGTTTGAGAAGTAGATACAACCATCTGCTAGCTTACTTGGTTGGAGAAAAAAAGAGAAAAAGAAGTATTGCTTCAAGTTAAGGGTCCTAAGAAGAACTTGGAAGTCCTAAAAAAAGGGTCGTGGTGCGAAGAAAGCACATGTATATATACCACCACCTGGTATGTGAAAGGATCTACGGTAGTAGATCTGCAGCTGACTGTGTGTTAATGAACCACTGAACGATTCGCCAATTGTTAGATTAGGGTAGTTCTGATAAGGGTCAACTGATAAGATACAACATCAGGATTTGCCTAGTCATATGTAAGCGGTGTAATGTGGGATAGTGAGCGAGTTGACAATCACGGCCAAAATCCAATATGAAATGTAGTAATTTTGGGTCAAGCACAGGATCGATAACTACCCCGGTCCCACACTATTATAATATTCTAGCTAGTACTACTGAAGGGCGTACGTAATAATACACTAGCTGAGCTAGCGCTAGCGTATATAGCTCAGTCATATGTGCATCGATCTTCCTTATACGGTATACCGGCCATCTGGTCAATATTACAGTAGATCTGCATTTTAAAGGTGCAACTTTTTACTGAATTGGGTAACGGACATCGATGGCCGATGTTCACCGCACCGTCCTAATTGTCGTACCAGCCAGGTTAGCTAGTAGTAATATTGTATCCGGCCGGCTCTATAAGCAAACTGGTAAAGAACTACGGCGGGGGCAAATCGGTCTCTGATACCTTATCTTTCAACAATTCAGTCAGATCTATCGACTACCTTGGTGTAGTACTACCATTAACAGCTTTCTTACGATAAAAAATGGGATAATTAGATATGTGCCATGTGTCTTGCTAGCGTTACACATGCGTACACGCAAAGGGGTAGTTGATAGATTAGTGCTAGCTAGTTCATTGGTACCATTATTTATGTTCAGGGAAGTATGTCAGAAATGGTGTGGCCTCTATCTTTTTCTTTACCGCATGAGTAAAAGTTTGTGAAAAGAAACGGCTGGCGCTTCGTTGGGTCTTCGTGGTGTTTCGGGTCACAGGTGAGCGAGCACCGGGATTTTACTGAAAATTTTTCCTTCGAGATTGGTACGCGTCGGTCGTGGGTTCTCCATAAAATGTCTAAATATGGGATAAGTCGATCTTGGAAGTATAGACTGTAGTAATAATGATCATATCAGCATCATAAAAAAAAAATAAAAAAAAAAAAAAATGAAAAAGGCCTTTCACGTCTAATACGAGCCAATACTTTGAACCATTATTCATTTCGTTCTGGTATCCCTGAGTAAGCATTTGAACGCAGACTTCTTTGCCGTTTCATTGCTACTGTTGATTCTACAATGCTTGTCCTAAAATTAAAAATACTAAATGTATTACTTTTACAAGGCATATATATTTCATGCCATGTGAATTCTGTTTAGTCATTCCAGGTGTACACCTACCTACCTACCTACCTACAGATTTTGATATAGACCTTCCACAAATGTGCCGTGCTTAAAGCTTTGATTTGACTTGGCTTGGCTGGATTCGATTTGATTTGATTTGTCGGATACTTGACCTGGAGGTTTGACTGCAACTTATTCTCATTATACTATACGATGCCCATGAGAACTCTAGTGATCTGTAGTCGATCTAATGAGTCTTTGGGGGGTTGGTTCATAATCAAGTTGTTGGTTGAGCGTTATGCATACTGTCATGCAAAACAACTGGTTTTTTCCATGGCCTGATATTCGGAATATTCCAGATCAAAAATTTTTTTCCCATGCCAGAATTCCAACGATTGATGGCAACGGCCACACATCCACACCACCAGGCAAGTTATACATCCATACACCTCGGGTGTATGTCACAACCCGCAATGAAGTTGCCTGACATTTCCTTCGGGACGAACCGTTAAATAAGGTTTGACAAATTTTTTTGAATCAACACTTTAAATACCTTTGAGTATGAACCTATTGGCATTGAATATGGGCAATTAAGTTACATCTCTCTAATATTATCTTCTTTTAGAAGTACCAAGCGTAAAGCTAAGTATGGCTGAGTATATTCTTCCTGAGAGTTACGGGTATGGGTTTACTCTCGGGCTGGGTGCGGCCTTTGCGTTGGTCATGGCTCTGATAACCAGGCTACTTGACAGATACTCTGTTAAAGGCGGAGGCCAGAACTCCGAAAATTTCGTGCTGGCTGGACGAACAGTCAAATCTGGATTACTTTCATCGGCTGTAATATCCAGCTGGACATGGCCTGCAACATTGTTAACATCTGGGAGCTGGGCTTATACTTACGGGGTCTCTGGGGCCTTTGCATACTCTATTGCAGGATCGCTTTCAATTATACTGTTCTCTTTAGTAGCAATTGAGCTAAAAAGAGTTACACCTGCTGCTCATACTGTAGCTGAAGTTATTAAAGTCAGATTCGGCAATGCAGGTCACATGGTTTACTTGGCGTATGTCATTGCTACAAATGTAATTGTTTCTGTGATGCTCCTACTGGGTGGTGCTCAGGGATTTAATGCTGCTTGTGGGTAAGTTTAATGAAAGGTATATTGATGAGTTTTGTCAGTATATATGCTAACGGATTTAGAATGAATATAGTCGCAGCAAGCTTGTTGCTACCTTTAGGTGTTATTGTATACACAATTTTTGGAGGAATTCGTGCTACTTTTATCTGTGACTGGATTCATACAGTCATAGTGTATTGGATCATAATAGTGGCCATGGCAGCGGTGTATTCTAACTTTGAATCAATTGGTTCGCCGGGCAAAATGTACGATTTATTGGCACAAGTCAGCCGTAGTAACTCAGCAGACTACCTTTCGTTTTCAAACCGCGATTTGCTTTTCACTCTTTGGAGTGTCAGTATCAGTGGATGCAGTAATGTTTTTGGTGACCCTAGTTACGGGCAAAAGGCGTTGGCTGCTTCGCCTACAGCTGCAATGAAAGGTTACTTGCTAGGTGCTGCGTCGTGGTTCATTATACCGTGGGCTCTGGGAAGCTCTACAGGGTTGGCTGCGTTGGCGCTAACTAACAATCCGGCCATGTTTACCTACCCAAACCCTATTCCTGTTGAAGGCGTCAATAGAGGTCTTCCAGTGATTCTTGGGATGGGTGCCGTTTTGGGTACCAGCGGTGCAGCTGCTGCTCTGTGTATGCTGTTCATGGCGGTCACGTCAGCTATGTCTGCCGAACTTGTTGGATTTGCGTCAATTTTCACTTACGACATATACAGGCCATACATGCGTCCAGATGCCACAGGAAAACAGCTCGTCACCGTTTCCCATGTGGCTATTGGTTTATGGGGTATTGCAATGGGAGGAATCGCTATAGCATTCAACTATATGGGTATCAGCACAGTGTGGATCATTTCAATGATGGGAATATTGGTTGCCCCTACAGTATCAATTCTTGTGCTTGCATTGTATTATTCTGGAATGAATAAAGCTGGGATGCTCTACGGGCCTATCATGGGTACATTAAGTGCTTTGGCTGTTTGGCTGGGAAGTACTTATGCATTCACGGGCACTATCAACAAAGATACTTTGGTAGATGGAAAGGCTACTATATGTGCCAATTTCACCGCTCTGTTTGCTGCTCCGTTATACATTTTACTGCTCTCATTTTACAAACCACAAAGATTTGATTTCTCTATTTTTTCAGATGCTTATAAGGCTGCAGATGATGCCACGGACGATGAAATTATGGCGATGAAATTAAGAGAGGAAGATAAGGCAGGTTTGAAATTGGCCTCTAATATTGCAAAGGTTTGTTGTGTCGCATTTGTTCTTGTGTTTTATTTTGTTATTTACATGTCGTTTTATGGAACTCAATATGTCTTTTCGAAAGGCTTTTTCACAGGATGGATTGTGGTGGCGTTCATATGGCTGCTTGTTGCCGCTGTTTACATTACAATCTATCCCTTGTATGAAAGCTGGAGACCAATGACTTATTTGCTGAAAAGTATAATCACTCGCAAGTAAGTCGCGCTGTAACGTTTTAATCTGTCTCCTTGTCTATTAAGATTTGGATGGGTTCAGTAGTTACATGGTAGATAGAATATGTTCAATCCCAATATGATTCTACAAGTTCCACTGGTATTAATTGTCACCAGTTGCTTTTCTATGTTTTTTTTTTCTACTCATTTGTTTCTATATTTTCAGTAGTTATGAATTCCAAAGCGTAGAATACGCGTTCAGCACGTATTTGCTGTAATAAGCTTGTCGTATAATTCAATACCCCCAACTAAATTTAAGACAGTGTATATAAATTAATTGTATCCGACTTCATTTGCAGCCACGAAATCTAGCGGTATTAAAAGTTCGTTTTGAGTTTACCCGTTTTGATTAGGTCTTCCGTGCTAATTGGCAATTATAGTTGCTAGAGCGATAGCCCCTGGTAAATTACCCTCGATGACGTCAAATTCAAAATAATTTCAATGCCCAGAATTGGTCCTCAATTTATGTGTATTCCGTTTTAATTTTTTACAGGTTATAGGGGCTTTTTGGGAGAATGCTTCATACAAGTTTCAACTTGGTTTAATGTATATGACGGCTGAAAAATGGTAAGATCAAATTTTTGTTAAGTTTTTTTGAAAGTCAACTCAAGATGGTTAACTCAGAGCAGTGGTTTTACAATTCTTCAGAATTTTACGAACGACAATTTGAAAAAGTCTTACCAGCTTAAACTTCGATTTTGTCTTTACATTTTGTACAAAAATTTTACTATCATGGTATCGCATATATACCTCGTCTACCATTGATAAGAGTTGACATGGCGTCGGGTGCGACAGTGGGTTGAATTATAGTATGTTTAAATTTAATTTATTTGGCCAATGGGTATAAGGTTCAGCGTAAGAGTATTCAAAGATCGAAGTATTAAATTTAAATTCAAGAATCTGCATCGATTTCTTATCTGTCCCACAGATCTCTAAAGTAATATTGAGGATTAAGATCTCCAATCTATGGATTCTTAGATCTTTTATTTTAATTCGCTCCCTTCTCCATTTGCACGCATTTTTGTTAATGTGAAACGAATTTTTCGAAACGAGCCGAGAAGAGCCAATATATGCAGCCAAAATTGAAGTCCTATCATCTGGTTGACTGTTTACATGCTGTTTTCGGTGGTTCTAAACTACACGAGCGATTATATTAATTTCATGACCATACCATTGCATGATTAACCACTTGGAAATCCGCCGATAGCATACGTTTCAACCTGGACTCTTTTGAGGTGCTTATATTTTTAGTTCTATGCAAATAAATTCAGCAAAAGAATCATGAATACGCCATTTTCATCAATTCTACCAATGGTGCTGATACTGTTTTTGTTGCTCGGCCACTCGTGGGGATACATGGACATAAAGTATTGAGGACTTATAATTGTTGAGTCTTCGAAAAATATCATTCTGTTTTCAGGCATGCGATACGCAGCACCGCCTATTGGAGAACTCAGATGGTCTTCGCCCGATAAAAGACAACAACCTCGTCACTGGTGGAGAGGTTGTCGACGCAACCTCAACAGGTAGTAGCTGTGGTCAAGGACAACCATATTGGACTGGCATGGGGTTAGGTGGATCTGAAGATTGTTTGGATATTAATGTTCAGATACCAATTAATGCCAAACCGTCAGATAAATTACCCGTTTTAGTAAAAATCCACGGAGATGGCTATTTTGTTGGCTCAGGAACCGATTTGCGGACGTATATGATCAACGAATCCAAGGGGCCAATGGTATTTGTATCTATGAACAGCAGGCTGGGTATGTTTGGATTCTTGGGTAGATCTGAGATATCCGAAAATGGCGCTTTGAACGCGGGGCTCAGTGAGCAACGATTGGCACTAAAATGGATCAAAAGACATATCAGTAAATTTTGCGGCGGCGGCGACCCAAATTAAATAACACTATTAAGTGAATGTGCCGGTGGTTGGAGTGTAACACATCATTTAATTGCATGTGATGAGGAAGATTTAGAAAACCTATTTTAAAGAGCTATTTCTCAGTATTCTTGGTGGACTCCTATTGCAACCTCGCATACTCAAGATGAAATGTTCAAGCAAACTTTGAATATCGCAAAATGCAACGGCCTTGATTGTTTGCGGCGACTGGACGAAAAAGATTGGATAGAAGTTTCCTATGAAGCTTTACGAGCTAGTGTAGATATGCCACAGAATGGGTATGGCACGTTTTACTATTCACCAGTAGTAGACGGGGAATTAATTAGAATCCCGCCAGCGAAAGCATTAAGGATGGGGCTTTTTGCCAAAGTTGATTGAATGTTAGAGCATACACATTATGAAGGCGATATGTTCATCAAGACCGAATGGGATATAATGAATCAACAAAATGCTTATGATGGAGTTTACAAGGATACTAAGAAGCTTTTCCCATTGGGTGATAAGGTTTATTTCAATGATATTTTCGAGAAGTATTAAAGTAAGGAATGCTACCCGAATGCATTTTATCAACGAGAAGAACTTGGTTTGGAGACTTCATTTTCAATTGCCCAACTTCATATATGGCGGAGACAGCTTAAAATTTTTCAAAAGTCTGTAAATCTATTTTTTCCACTGGATCACAGTTGCATGGAGCATGCGTGAATTATATATTTATTCTAATTCAGTTGAATCATCAGTAAGAGAAAAATCAGTCTTGAAACAGTATGTGAACTATATTTTGTCCTTCGTGATTACACGTGAACCTAATTCTCATTCATTGGGACAGAATCACTAGATAAATATCAAATTAATGAGGAATTATTCAGATGGTCTGTTTATACAAAAAAAAAAAAAAAAAAAAAGAAAAAAAGAGGGGTATTGGCGATGTTCAGACCCAGATACTTGGGAACAGTGTGAATTGTTTTCAACAACACAGCCAAAATATGTATGCGCGTGTACGTACGAGCAAACATGCATAACATGCATTAAGCTTAGAGTGTTGCAGCTGTGCAACAACGCTTCTGCAGACAGCAGAACTTTAACTCCAGATCTTCCTTACTAGGCTCCGTGTTATTATATTAAAAAAAACAGACATACAAGCATACAGGCGAAGCAAGGTTCAGTGTCATATGAAGGGAATTAAAAAAGAAACAAATTTAAGCTTTTAAAAATGAAGGGTCAGATGACAGCAAAATATTAGTGTGCTGCGCTGCAGTATAAACCCAATATGCATTTATGCATTGATTGACAAACGGTTAACCTAATACATTTATTGACAAACCCTATACATTTATTGACAAACCCTATACATTGATTGACAAACCTGATACATTGATTGACAAACCCAATACATTGATTGATTTACATCAGGTTTGAACGTTTCTAATAATAGCAATGCCAAGCTGGATCTTCGTTCGGGCATGCCAGCCCAAAGTGGCGCACGGTATCCCTTACAGGGTTTGTACGGCTTTAATAATAGTAATAGCAAGCTAGACCCTGGCAGCCGCCCAAAGTGGTGCTCGCTATCTTTTCACAAATAATTATTTTTTTTACCATTTTGTTTTTCAGTCTACCAAGCAAAAACAGAGAAGAACTAGACAGCTCTGACACGTTTTACCTTTTAGCTTACTAGTTGATGGGAACTCAAAGGCGGGAATTATATCTAACAGATCGAAGAAAGATATAGGACTATTTTGGGAAGAGCTTGGTTTAATTACAATGGCTTCGCTGTACAATAATCGTTGGAAGGCCAAATGCTCTGATAACCAGCCTCTGGATGAGAAGGGTTCTAACATACCACTTTTTAGCAAAGATGGTCTTCCAGCGGCTCAGAGAGCTGCTTCCAAGTACAGACCAGACATTGACGGTTTGAGGGCTGTAGCTGTTATCATGGTTTTGCTTTTCCACGTCAATTCGAGTTTTTTGAACGGGGGCTTTATTGGTGTTGATATCTTTTTCGTGATTAGTGGATATCTTATAGGAATGACAATTACCAAAGAACTTGATGAGGATAGGTTCTCTTTTTCCAAGTATTATACTAGACGTCTTTGGAGATTGCAACCTTTGTATCTATCTATGGTACTTGTTTCCATTATGTATACGTCATTTACCTATCTTCCTGCTGACTTTTTGAACTTCACAAATAGTTTGACCTGGTCTACCGCACTGTCTGCTAACTTGTTTTTTTCTAAACTCACCACGGGTTATTTTGCTGATGATACAAGTATTATGCCTCTTTTACATACCTGGTCGCTTTCGGTAGAATGGCAATGGTATTTGATTTTCCCCCTGATTCTTCACTCCATGTGGAAGATGAAGGGAAGGAGTACTATTGGCTCGCTTATCCCTTTGACAGGGTTAGCTACTTTCATATCTCTTTTTATTTTACCAGGAGAGGGCGTCAAGCGATATTATAGCTTTCCCGCTAGAATCTTTGAGATGCTTATTGGATCAACCATAATTGCAGTGCCTAAATCCTTTTTTAACCATCTCACTCCAAAATTAAGATCAGTCATAGGTTTCACTTGTCTTGGTAGCTTTATCTTTATTGCCTTCCAGGATATTTCATTCAAGTATCCAAATTTTCACACTCTTATTGTGTGTTTAATGGCTGCGTTGGTTATTATGGTGGGAACTCCTGGTGATAATTCCATCGCTAACTCGAAGAGTTTCTCTCCTCAATCATCATTGTTTATTAGATTTTTGTCTACAAATTCGCTTGTCTTCATTGGTAAGATATCTTATTCTTTGTATCTTTTCCACTGGCCAATTCTTTGTTACTCTACAAACTTGGGCTTGTTGGGTGTTTCGCCTATCGATGTTGCAATCTTTTTTGCCCTGTCTATTTTTGTGGCGACCATTTCTTACAAGACCATTGAGCAACCGTTCATCAGGTTCAACAAGACACCATTTTTCACCAGTTTGGTTATTTTGCTCGTGATACCAGTCATGTTATCTCAAATACTCAACTTGAAAAATATAGTCAATGGGGGCTACCCTTCAAGAATGCCTTCAACTTTTAATCATATCAATGAAATTGATATTCAGTACAGTCTTGAAGAGCGTCATAAGCACTGCGTTACTGAGGGCGAAATCACAACCTGTAGGTACGCTCCTGAAGGAGAAGCTTCAAAGAAAGTATACATTGTGGGCGATTCTCATACCGGCCACCTTTATTATTTTGCCCGTGAAATGGCTGCAGCAAAAAATATTGATCTTACCACTAAACTGGTAGGTGGATGTAACGTCTTGCCTGGTGTTGAACAGCCTTTTCATTTTTCTAAAGATTATTGTGATGATTTCAGAAATACTCAATTGCCAAACCTACCTCATGGTGAGTACTCCCATGTTGGTATTGCTCAATATTGGAGACCTTATATTTCTGGTGTACATCCAGATAGATTCTTCATGTTAGGAGATGAAAACAAAATATCTAACCTTCCGGACTATGAGAAGGATATGATTTCACGCGGTCTAGAAACTGCTATTACTCAAATAATTGCTGCAGGCAGCATTCCTATGATATTTACTGATGTCTACGACGTGGGTGACGGTAACCGCATGAGACCATTTGAAGGTAGTTCTAGAAATTGTGTTTTGGAGGCATATAAGATGCCAAGCTGGAAGGGAGCTAAGGACTGCGATTTCAAAGATAATCTTGAAGAAGATCCAGACATGAGCTGGCTCAAGAAAAAGTTTGAGTCGCTCAAGTCAGAACATCCCAACTTGATGGTGGTTGATATATATGCCGAGCAGTGTCAAAATGGTATCTGTGCTGCAGAAATCGACCATTACCCCTTTTATGAGGATAGCTCCAGTCATATGACCGACTATGCTTCTTATTGTTTAGGTCGGCGATTCATTGAACAGAATAGAAACATCTTTGATTAACACATTCGTCATTAACCCACTCTTTGGGCATTGTAAAATATTTAAGAAGCAAAATAAAAATATTTACGACGTATATTTAATTTATCTATTTATAAAATCGTCACATCGAAACAATTTAAATAAGATTGCTACTACTGCACCTAGGTCACACACTAAACTTACTATGTGCATTTTGGTCCCTGAGCTAGGTTATTAACTTTAATAGCTAGCTGTAATTAATATAGTTGGGTGCAATAATAATTTCTTTTTTTCCTTTTTTTTTTTTTTTTTTTTTTTTTTTTTTTTTTTTTTTTTTTTTTTTTTTTTTTTTTTTTTTTTTTTTTTTTTTTTTTTTTTTTTTTTTTTTTTTTTTTTTTTTTTTTTTTTTTTTTTTATTTCTTGGTCAAAACTAAATTCTTTAAATTTCTGCATAAATCACATGCGTTTAAGACGTTCAAAAAATAAAACCACTGCTACAGCGGAGGTAAAAAATCCCCAACAGAAAAAACCCGTAATAAAATGCTAGTTAAGTTATCTTCTGGGGTTGATAATGTAGCTTTGGTAGATATGGCTACGGGGGATCACTATACTGTTGTACCTTTTTTTTTTCTTTTTTTTTTTTTTTTTTAGTCTTGATTTGACGTCCATTAGTAACGTTAACGTTACGTATACGGCAGTTGCGAGTACTAAACTTAAATCGAACGTTAAACGACAAATCAACAGCTGTGATATATCACGCGAAATATTTTTTGAATATTGGTTTCATACTGCGCATATCTTTTAAGGTCTATACTTGTACTCACATCAGCTTCCTGCTCAAAGCTCCTTCTTAGACACGCTGTTACTATTTTTAATCTAGACTAGTCGGGCCGAAATTTTTGTTTGTTAGCTCAGGTACAAAAAGGTGTTAAGGTGACGCCATGCATTCCACATGCGGGGCTCACACTTCATTAATATGGTGCTAAGTAAAAAACCACAGTTAAACAGTTTCACAAGCTCGGTGTATTGCCAAGGCTAGCTGAATTCAAAGTGAGGTTTCAGGGTTGTGATGTAACTAGAATCTACGAATGACGCAAGAGAGAACGGATGTTATTTTATAAGAATACTAAATGGAATACTAAATGCTGACCCCTTTTGCTTTTAGATTCTTTCTTTTAAGCGGAGTCGTTGTAGGACTCTAGTATCCCTACAATTTTCTTTAGCAGACCTAAAACGAATTCTTCTTGTAGCCGTCGGCCAATTAGTTGCAAAGCAATAGGAGCATTTTCATATGTCTTGGGTGAATAGTTTTCGTGATATTCCTGCTCGACGTTACTTCGGTATCGATCAATGGTAATTGGTTCAGCATCAAGCTTCTGATCGACTTTAGTTACAGGGAAAACTGCAGCCGGAGCATCAATGTGATTCCAGTATCCAGTATAATTCCAGTGATGTGTGTTATCATGGGGAGGAGCAGGACTAGGATGCACTGGACAGATAATAGCATCGGGAACTCTACCTGTAATTTTTGAGACAGTCCTATTCCAGCGTTCGTTGTACTCCTTTTGAATCCTATTGCGAGATGAATTTATTTCCCAAGATTCTTTGACAGTGATAGGGCGACCGCAGAAATTGTCTTGCATCCACTGAATTATTGGAACCGGTGGATCAATGTTAGGATGCATCAGATCGATCATCTCTTTACCACCATCTTGAAATAGCTCAGTAAGAAAGTCTGAATAGACTTGCTTGGATTCAAGCATATCCCAATAAACTATGTCGTGACCGGCAGCTTTCAAAGCATTTTCGACAATATCAAGGCCTCGCTGTATGGGTCTGTTTGGTCGAACCAGCCCATCATCGCGTATTATGGCAATGCAAAGCTTTTCTGGGACATCGACGCTAGTATTCCAAGGAATTGGTAATATGGCTTGTTCTTTGAACCAAGGCTGGTTTAACAAGCATACATCGCAGAAAAGTTCAAGGTCTTCAGGGTACCTAGCAAGTGGTCCGCAGACACCAATGATATTCTCCATACCGTCATGATTCCCAGATAACCCTGAATGCGGTAATCGGCCAACTGAACTTTTAAGTCCATAAATTCCGTTAAATGCAGACGGAGCTCGGATACTACCCCCCATATCAGTCCCTACTCCGAGAGCTGATCCGTTCAACGCTAAAAGTGCACCTTCTCCACCAGAACTTCCCCCAGAGGTTAGGTTACTATTGTAAGCGTTTAATGTTCTTCCATACACGTTAGAATCTGTTTCAAGAGCTAACAATGTTTGTGGATTTGTTGTTTTGCAAATGACTATCGCGCCCGCGTTTTGTAACTGCTGGACAATCATTGCATCTTGTTCGTCTTTAGTATCGTTCCACATCACATACCCACATGACGAAACGGTATCTTTCATTTTGATGTGCTCTTTGACACTGATAGGGAGACCATGTAGGGGACCCACTGTCGTGTTGTGCTGAACAAAGTAGTTGTCCAGTTCTTTAGCTTTTGCCAATGCATCTGCTTTGAAAAAATGTGCAACACAGTTGGTTTGAGCATGAGCTTTTTCGGCTTGGTCTAAAAAGGCTGTTACAAGTTCAACTGAAGTGACCGACCCCGATGAGACAAGTTTCACAAGATCAGTGGCAGATTTCAAGATCAAGTTTTGAGTTTGATTTCCGGCCACAAAACTACCAATTTCACCATTATCTGAGGTGATGGTATTGCTACCAGCAGTAATAGTCGCCATGATAAGAAATAGATTGTAAAGGGGAAAAATAAGAGAGAAAAGATGGGTATCCTGAATGGAGAATGGAGCTATTAATATACTGGGACAGTCATCTGGACATTCTATACTGATAGGTAAACAGGGGGGGGTTTATCAAATTGTAAGTATCTGCTCAAGATATCTTGAAAAATTGACGACGACAATAAAGATCATCTGGCAGCTTTATCTTGAAGCGCTGGTAGCCGCGCGTCTTTTTAATATTTTCATTTTTATTTATTTTATTTTATTTTTATTTTTGACAAAACATGCTTTGTTTGCGGGGACTTTAATTAACTAGCAGTTGCTCTGTGTCGAGCCTAGCAATCAGGATGTATTGGCCAGGGTCGGATTATCGCTCGCCGTAAATCTTTAAGCCTACTTGTAGACGGAATTGGAATAAGATAGCAGATAGATTGATGCTTGTTAAGCAGCTAGTGGTTAGTCGTGCGCACAATATGTTTTACTATGCTACAATGTCATAAATACCCGCGCGCGCCGATATTAGTAGGACTTTGGGAATCAACGTTGTAAGATTTACAGATTTTCCAGAAAAAAAAATCAGTAGATCGACCGTTATCTGTAAATCACCGGCTACCAGATCTCTGATAGATGCTGGCATAGGTACAACATTAACTAGCTTTTTTTTTTTGGTATTTAAATAAAACCACTTAGCCGCGTTTGGCGGCTACCAACTTTATTTACAAACCTTTTTTTTTTCGTCCCGCTTTTTATGCTTGTTTTAGTGATAAACGAGGGGGTATATTGAATGTCTCTATCAACCCCAAAGCCGCCAGATAGTGGTAGCCCCCAATCTGAAGATAACGTAGGCCCAAATCCCAAAAACCTTATCTCTGGACAAACTAGTAATAAGTTGCCGCGAAGAAGCAAAAATGGCTGCTGGACATGCAAGCTCCGGAAGAAGAAGTGTGACGAAACGGGACCACCGTGTGCGCGCTGTATGTCAACAAATATTCAATGCCATGGATATGGAGAAAAACCTTCTTGGATCCAGAGAAGGTCAAATGCTAAGGTGAGAAAAACTCGCGTGCTAAACTCTGAAGATGAGTCCGTGTCGGTGTCATCATCTACCGGATCACCGGGTAGTCCTGCTGTTAACGGGCCTAATAATGCCGTGGGGTCAAACTTAGGTGTAGTAAGAACAGGTTCTGGCGAAAGTCATGTTACTAATATACCTATTAATGGTGCTGAAGGGTCATTTACTGTTGATACTCAAGACCATCACAATGAGGTCAAACTTTTACTTTACTATCTTGAAAAGATATTTCCACTTCAATGGCAGTACTACAAAGGTCTGAATACTTGGATACTTCCTCTTTTGGCCGAGTCAAAAGTTATTTATCATTCTGTGCTTTCTATAGCAGCTATGCACAGAGCGCATACCACTAATAATATACCAGTTATTTCAGATAATAAGCATAGTTTGACTGCCGGAGTCTTTGGAGAGCTTCAATTGTACAGACAACTTGCACTTCAAGAACCGAGAAACTCTATAAGCACAGAGCAAGATAGCAGCCGGGAATCATATGTTAAAAGTTTGGCCGCTGTTACTATGCTTGCATCGTTTGAACTTTTTCAGGGAGGGTTCGAAAACTGGCAATACCACAGAACTGCTGGTGTGACAATTGTATCACTTATGACAGAAAAGGGTACAGTGGCCCCTAAAACTGATGCAGAGCGGTTTTTGGTTGGATGTTCCATTTGGCTAGATCTTTTAGCATGTGCAACTTTGTATGCACCATGCGACTCTTCTCCCTTTCTAGAAAAACTGACGAGTTTGCCAGATGGGGGTATGATACCGATGGAGCAACTTATGGGCTGTAGAATTGGAGTTTTGACCCAGTTGAATTATGTTGTTCAGCTGTATAATTGGAGGGTTCAACAAGAGAAAAATTCATCGCTTTCAGTATTTGATCTGGTTAAACGGTCAAAAACTATTGAGAACTATTTGCTTAATGCGATAGAAAATGAAACTGCTGATGATTTGATAGCCAATACCACTAAAATTTTTGCGTTGGCTATTTTGATTTGTTTGTATGGAACTATATCTGGGTACTCTCCTGAAGTTCCTGAAATTTCAGCTGCAGTCAAGAAGGGGTTACCATTGTTTGGTAAAATTCCAAGGCAATACTATAGAGGGTTAGTTTTCCCAATCTGTGTAATGGGAACCATGTCGGGCCCCGATACTAAGCAGGATATTTTGGATTTATTTGGCGATGATCCTATACAGATGTCTTTTGGGAACTTTGCTCATACTCGGAAAATTGTATTACACACTTGGGAATTAAGAGAAAAGAAAGGTACCTCATATGTACACTGGGTTGATGCAATGGATGATTTAGGGGTTTCTCTTTTACTTGTTTAATGTGAATTGAAAGATAAAAGTATTATTATGTAACCAAAACTATAGAGAAATATTTAATGCTTTACAAATAAACGCCAACTTTTCACTAGATTCATGGATAACAGTATCAGCAGATTTTCCAAGCATATGCCCCGTTCCTTTGAAAACCCTGAGCACAATGGGATTAGAATTATTAGGATTTTTATGTAAAAGCTCTGCGGCAAACTTCAACGAATGACCTGGAACCACTCTATCGTCATGGTCAGCAGTGGTAATCAATACAGCGGGATAGTTTTGAGCTTTGACATTGTTATAAGGTGATAATTCAAGTAACTTCACAAGGACATCTTTATCTGATGGATCCCCATACTCGCTTTTCCACAGAGCCCCAAAAGTGAATTGATCGAATCTGGCTAAATCATGTATTCCAACATCGGTTATCACACAACCAAACAACTGAGGATCCTGCACAATACAAGCACCAGTTAAAAGACCGCCATTACTCATACCATTAGCAACAATCTTATCGGCAGTAGTTAGCCCGGACTCCACAATGTACCTT
Source organism: Groenewaldozyma auringiensis (assembly GCA_030574195.1). Taxonomy (NCBI): domain Eukaryota; kingdom Fungi; phylum Ascomycota; class Dipodascomycetes; order Dipodascales; family Trichomonascaceae; genus Groenewaldozyma; species Groenewaldozyma auringiensis. The sequence goes on from JAJMEP010000031.1 coordinate 126,291, forward strand.
GCAGCAGACTTGAAGTCGTCAAATGATACTTGTCGTTTAACACCTTGAGCTGCCTTCCACCAAGCCAGCCCATTCTCACCACCGCCACGAATATTGGCCACACAAAGTATTCCACCAAAATGTTTCATGAAAGCGGCCCACAATGACTCAAAATGAGGCTGGTTAGGTTCTGAAAACCCACCATAAGCATACAGAAACACAGGAGGAGGAGTATGTTTAGTGACAGAAGATTTAAAGTATGAAACAAACATACCAATTTCCGTGCCATCAGTGCTTTTATATTTGTGTCGCTCACAAACAAAATCTTCGTTATCAGAAGAAGTATTCTCATTATCTTCTTGTAAAGGAGTAATTTCTGTTGTTTCTGAATCAATCTTGTAAACTTGCAAAGGCCGATCGTAGCTTTCAATTTCTGCAAAGGCATACCTACTTTCGGGGGTCCCATGAATCAAAAAAACTGACGAGTACTTACTCTTGGTTTCTATTTTAGTGAATGAATTATTCTTGGGTGACCATAATTCCAGCTGATCAGAGGCATCGTGCATGTAAACTAACAAAAGTTTTGAACCAGCTACACTGGCAGCTTTCAAAGGGTCATCACGTTCAGGGACTGCTACTTCAAATCCGTCTTTTTCACACCAGCTTACAATACTAAACTTATCGGCATTTCTATTAGAGTAGAAATACCATTTCCCATCAAAAGTGCATAAGTAATGGTAAAAAAATCGCCATGTATCATCCATTACATAAGGCTTTTTGATACCATTAACTATAGAATCAACCTCTGAATAATACACAAATTCTTCAGGGGCAGTTCCATTTAATACAGGATGAATTAGGTATTTACCATCATCGGTGACGTATTCTGAAGCTGGGATACGGAGAGCTTCAGTTTCCTCTTTCCATGTGCAAACATCTTCCGATTGCAAAGTATTAAGCCGGTGATAGTATGTCATTTGGGAACGGTAAGGACCATCCGCATCATGGGCACTCTTTGGCATCCTATGATAAAAAAATCCAGCCCCATCTTTAGAAAACGAGTAAACAAATGTAAATTTAACATCTTCCAACGTTTCTGCCAAAAACTTCTTTTCATCAGCATCAAATATTCTTACAGATACCCAATCAGAACCATTTTTTTGCAAACCTCCCACCCAGTATCTACCTGTAGGGTCACACCCCCAGAAATCAACACTGCTTCTAGGACCAAACCCAGCCACATCAATGAGAGCCTCTGGAGATGGGTCATTATAGTGGTTGGACCTTACAAAAACAACTGTTTCGTGGTTTGTCCGAACATCAACTTTTTTTTGTCTCCACCACCAAAACTTGCCATATTGCCTGGGAAGAGTGTGCGATTGACTAGGATATAGCTTTGAAACCTTTTCGGCGATTTTCCCAACATCGGTCTTGTCAATTATTTTCTCAAAATAATTATTGTGTGCCTCAATATATTCTTGAGTTTCAATGCTTTCACTGTCCTCCATCCATCTATAAGGGTCTTTAATGACAATCGAGTGCTTTGTCTCGGAGAAACTTGACCTACGGGGAGTAGGTTGACCTGGCGCCATTTGCGAACAAACAAATTGTAAATTACCAAAGCTGAAGGAGTCGGATTAGTTTTCTAGTTAATAGTCACTGTAGTAAACCAAACTGTACACGGACATGTATATCAAAATACAGCCGTAGCTATATATATGTTGATTCAACTCTGCACCTGTGTTGGAGTAAATACAGGGGTTTAACGGAAGCCCAATATGTTCATGATCAAAGATCTGCACAAATTTCAGGGTTTGGTAATTGTACGCGGGTCGTCGTCGTCATCATCATCGTCTTTGTCAGCGGCTTATTCTGTGACCATGCCACACTGGCGAGTACAGGCAAGTGTTTTCAAAAAAAAAAAATCGTGTGCGCGCGGCTAGATAAGCATTTGGATATCACCCAAAAGTTTGATGAATTTAAACTCAGGGCAAAAAAGTTCTGGATCTCTTTTTTACCCGGGTACCCCTCCCTCCAACGGCCGGTGTCTTAAGCGATATCGATTTAGCTAGCGGCTACGCTTGACCGTAACTTTTGGCGGGAATAGCAGCGGCTACCAGACACTGCTGGTAAAGATATCTACTACGTTTTGAAAACAAAAACAAAAAAGAGAGTCGAAAGGACCTTATCTAAACTTGACTTTGTGATGCTTATGTTTCACGGAAATTCCTTTCGCGGAATGAGAAAAATAAGACACACTTAGAGCCATGTCTTGACCATACGGGGTACATTTGCGCACTAGCTAGTCCCAATAGATATCACTTAATATTACGATGGAGCTATACAAATAGTGAATTAGCCGTACATCATACTGGGGCGCAGATCCCGCGTCGCTGACATACCCCAAACTTCTCTACGTATACGTCAGGGATACAACTTTGACCAGGATATTGGATACTACAGGCCATTTTATCGTAATATTAGCATGCCGTTATACCTCGAACAAGTTACTTACTAATTTTAAAAGCCGAATTAAGATTCACCCTTCGATCATGAATGAACTTTAGACAAATTGATTTTGAGATATTTCTTTCCTTTTGATATCAATATGCATCTGGCCATGCATCCCGGGTGTGTAGATCGACTGAAATTACAATTAGCCCTGGCGGCTCCCTTGGTCATGATAAGCAGAACGGTAATCAGACTTCTATAGTAGCATGGTATGCGATTCACGCCTTATCTAAAGCTGTTTTAAAAGAGAACTGTAATGTTGCTTCAATTACTCTTTATTTCAAGTGTCACAACATTCATTCTTATCGTATAACAAAACAGGAATTATTAATTTTTAACTGCTTGATGGATTTATTCTCAAGTTTGTTGAATCTATAAATATAGAGCTTTCTTCCCCTCCAAGGCTCTGGTGTTCCAAGAAAAAAGGAAATCAAAATGGGTATTGAAATCGCTGATAATGCTCCAGAGTTCCTTGATAGGAAGCAGGAGGAATCTGTGACTCAGCACTATGCTGAGTTCGATGACTTTGAAAAAGGTCAGGTCATTCAGACAACAGAAGCTGAAGACGAGGCTGCTATTGTCTCGCTTGAAGATGACCCTAACTTGCCTGTAAACACTGTAAGGGCATGGCTGATCGGGCTGATTTTTTGCATCGTTGGTAGTGGTGTGAACATTTTTTTTGAATCAAGAAACCCAGGAATCTATGTGTCACCCTTTGTTGGGCAGTTTCTTGCCTATCCTTTGGGAAAATTTCTCGAAAGAGTCGTGCCCAAAAACTGGGTAATTTTTGGAATCCCCTTGAACCCTGGGCCTTTCAATAAGAAAGAACACTATGTGATTACTGTCATGTCCAATGTATCTTTCCCTGGAGCTACTTTGGTAGAGTTTTTTATTACTCAACAAGCCAAACCGTTTTATGATGATAAGTCCATGGACAATGGCTGGTTTGAAGTTCTTTTAATTCTTTCAACCCAGCTACTTGGATATGGTATTGCTGGGCTTGGTAGAGAGTTTTTGGTGTATCCAGCTGAAATCATATGGCCTACCAACCTTGCATCAATAGCTATGGTACAGACTCTTCATGAAAACGAGAACAAACTTGCAAATGGCTGGAAAATAACAAGATTCAAATTTTTTACGATCCTTTTTATCTTGTCATTTTGCTATCTCTGGTTCAGTAGTTACCTTGCAAGATTTTTAACAACCTTTAACTGGATGACATGGATTGCACCAAGTAATGTCAAACTTGCTGCCATTACTGGAAGTATCACCGGTCTAGGGTTCAACATTTTGCCAACTTTAGATTGGACTTTCTGCAATTCAGCTGGCCTTGCGCCTCTGATTACCCCATTCTGGTCAACTTTACACATGATAGCTGGTGCGACAGTAATGTTGGTGATTATCGCCATATGTTGGTTCAAAAACCTGTGGTTTTCAGCTTATCTTCCTATTAATAGTGCAGCGTCATTCGATAATACGGGTATGGCTTACAATGTTACAAGAGTTCTTGGACCTGACAAACGTCTGGATATAGAGGCTTATGAATCATATTCACCGGTGTATTTTTCAGCTGGGTACATGCTTTTGTATGGAGCATACTTTGCTGCTTACACCGCTTCCATTGTTCACTGTATACTTTTCTATGGTGGTCATGTTTCTAAAGGATTTAAGAATTGGTATAAGCGGTCCAAAGGCGAAATGGAAGAAGAAAATGAAGATTATCATAATAGAGAAATGCGAAAGTACAAGGAAACACCTGTTTGGTGGTACTTGATAATTTTAGTGGTTGCTTTAGTACTGGGTATTGCTTGCAATGAACACTGGCATACTGGAATGCCTGTATGGGGAATATTTTTGTGCTTAGCCATGTCACTTGTCTTTTATATACCACTAGGTATTATTAGAGGAACTAGTAATGTTCTTCTAGAGCTTGTCGTGATTGCTCAAATTATTCCTGGTTTTGCTCTTGAGGGCCAACCTTACGTTAATATGATTTGGAAGGTTTATGGGTGGATATCTCTTGACCAAGCTCTCAGTTTCACTCAAGACCTTAAGCTAGGGCATTATGCAAAAATTCCTCCACGAACCATGTTCTGTGTTCAAGTTGTTGCATGTATTGTGTCAGCATTGGTCTCATTAGGCGTTGCTGCATTTCAGTTATCAAACATTAAAGATTTCTGTGAGCCTGACCAGCCTTCTTTATTGACATGCCCTTACATGCAGACATTTTTTTCTGCGTCAGTTCTCTGGGGGCTAGTCGGACCGCGCCGGCTATTCAGCAAAGGAGCGGAATATCACAACGTATTGTACTTCTTTCTAGTTGGCGCTCTTGCACCTCTTGTGCCATACGTCATCTCAAAGAAATGGCCTCGTTCGTTTTTTGCTAAAGTAAATGTACCGGTTTTTATCAGTGGTATGCTATTTTTCGCTCCATGGAACTGGGCATACGTGTGGTCGAACGCAGTGTTGGGATTTATCTTCAACTATCATATCAGACATAGATGGAGAGACTGGTGGATCAAATATAATTATGTTCTGAGTATAGCTTTGACAACGGGGGCCTCAATATCTGCAATTATAATATTCTTTTCTACAGGATATCATGTGGTAACGGTTAAATGGTGGGGCAACACAGTTTCAGCCGCTGGTTGTGATGGTCTGGGATGTCCTTTGAAAACACTCGCACCAGGAGAAACCTTTGGACCCTAAATGTAGCGGTAATGCGGGGGTACTAACAACGTTCAGTATTACTGGACTTCATGACAATGAATTTCAATATTTTATCAGTATAGTTATCAGAGTAGACATATTGCCATCATCATATTTCAACCTAACGTAACGTAATTTAACGACATCTGCATTGTAGCTACCAGGTAGTACTTGATAAAGTACTATCAATATCGATATTGTATGGTAATAGGGCGTGCGGGAATAAAATGGTTCTGGAACGCGGCTCTTCTGATTTCTAGAAACATGTTTCTTGCTGGTGATCTTGATTTAGTTACTACTCGTGAGTCACACTAGCATTTTTTTTTATATTTTCTCGCCACAGAATTTGATACACTTTTTCAAAAAATGAAAACCTTTTTTCTCTTTGACATTTGAATGTCGTTTACTTTAAAGCCAGTGATGAATACTACAAAAGAAGTAAAAGATGTGCTTTACGAGTAAACAACTGGAGTTAGCCGAATATAATCGGCAACTTGTTCCTGATAGCTGTAAACTGAAACAGTTGCCAATTAAATGAACCACCAGATCCAAATGGACACAGATCTGATTTGGGTCCGGTTTTGCCAGAGTGATCTTGTTCTAGCGTAAATGGTTTCATGACAAGCTTTTGGAGCAGCTTCAACGGCTGAACTATCCACGACGGGTGCACTCAAATCCGCCGAACTCCGATGAACCTTTCCGGTACCCATCGCCAACGGTTTCAAGAACTAATGCTGGTGTCTTGTCTACCATCAGGTGGCAGTCTGTCGACCAGATGATTTAGCCCCAATGTTGTGAACGATAATCCATTAGACCGCGGGCTTATTGCTAGAGCTTAAAATGCACACTATTGAAACATGATTTTTCTTCAAAAGTTTTTAGAGCACAGAGATAAAACAAATCCAGACAATCAAGTTTTATCATATTATGCTCAACCTGTTTTGGCATTTTTTCAACATTTTGGGAAAAAAAGTCTTAATGTGTGGCATTGATGAAGTTTAAGGGTTCGTTAAAATCATTATAGTAAAATGACTGATAATCAAGGAGGATACTCTGTTATAACACTACTTTATTAACGAATGTCTTCGTTGAGTATTTTTACCAAAATTTCATGATATCAGGTAATTGATACAAAAGGTCAACTCCAAGATCTCAAGCGTCGTGTCATATATATATATATATATCCATGGTCTATGATATGGGGCTTTGCATACACACATATTTATTTTTATGTTGACGTTAGCTGCACAGTGTTTACATGCTTATCATCAAGTTCTGGACTCAAAAAAAAGTTATTGCAGCTTGATCGTCATATGCATAATTATTATCTAAGCATCATGATACGCCTACCTACTATCCTATCTAATGGTTAGCTAATAAGTCTTTAGTCGAGAAAGCTTAGGCTAGGCAGGCTGAAGCTAGATTATTATCTCCACATGTTCATTGTCCTTTAACATGTGATTTTTAGGCATAAGGCAAATGAAGGACGATACTTACTAGTGAAATCAACCAGCGCGAATCAGTCATAATAATTTCCGGACAGATACGGAACCATCTTGAAATACCTTAAATTTGCCTAGACAAAAATTATAGGCTTCGCGGATTGACTCTAAATTACACGTATGAGATCATGAGACAATTCAGAATTTTAGATCTGTCATGAATCAGAGATCTATGAATCGATCTAGTCAATGTACAGGCGCAATCGGTACACTTTAATACCTATACACGAATAGATGAGTGAATGATATTAACAAATGAATGTGTGGATAAGCCCTTGGATGTCTTGGCTTTTATGTTTAGGGGTCTGGAAGGAAGTAGTCGGGACAATGATTGGTTTTGAAAATTGCCCAATTAATCATGCCTCGGAACACATAATCTTCCCTTTTCTTGCATTAATAATAATATCACACACAGGATACGGTTGATCTGGAAGTCCGTCGCATAGCTAGATATGATACGCCGATAAAAGATACCGATAACGGTGTATTTCAAGAAGTATCACCAATACATTGTGCACTCTGTCTACGGCAGCGCCGCGTATCACCATATTGATTAATGCATATGGCGTGCGTATCAGCTCCTGATTTTTGCTTGCGGGTAGTATTAGATGTTACTACTACCACACACTGTAACCTAGCGCTAGCTTTTCTATTGCAGTGCTGTACAGGTGTAAGCTATACCTTTTGCCAAGACCCAATATATTTTATGATCGGACGATCACTGATAAGAAATATATTGGAAGATACCCTAGATTTGCTGGTTATACATGCTTGTGCCCATAATTGATGTCCGCACGCCAAGTTTCAAATCTCTTTGCGCCTAGTTGATTGCAGGATAATTTTTCACTTGGTGCCGCGCAATGGGAGTCGATCGAAAGCTGTTGTGTCTCTCGGTATGGTCCCTGATGGTACTAATTTCAACGGCTCATTAGGTAAACGCTTGTTGATGAGCGGTATGTCTTCTCGTTTATACCGCTTTTGAATGCCGGAAGCTGATAACGAAAATTCAGGTTCTTATCACTAATACTGAGTGGTTTTCCTTTTGCATGAGCTATTTTGTCATGTGCATGGATTTGAGTCAACTGTGTAGATTAGAGCCAAATACTAGGGATTTGTGCTTAGGACTACTCCTGACGGGAGCGGAGAGGACGCATCACGTAACTTGATATGCACTCTTTGCAACTATTTACTATGTGAGATGTTCTGGGACGGCATCGATCGTGGATCAATAACAAAATTTTGATGCCGTTTATTCATCTCGATGTTGATCTTTATCAACCAGCTAGCTATAACCGGTAAACTATGGTTACGCTTTGCACACTACATACTAACTTTGACCCTACGCCTAACCAATTTTTGCATGCAGTTGGTCCAAGGTGTCACAGTTTACATGTAAACGGCACCGAATTCTTTACATATGCCAAACTTACCACCCGTTTATCGGCCTACTGATGCACATCTGTGGGTGCTTGTTTCAGAAGGAACCTTTCATTGATGATTATATATAAATATGGGGTCGTAAGGACTGGTTTTGTTGTAAAGCCAAAGAAAAATCATTTTTATTTTCCTTCATAAATAGTAATGTCTGACCTTGAAGACGAAAAGAAGGTTAGTGTCGTCGAGACTACTGATACGGATGTCGACCCCGAAGCCGTTCACAGAGTCGAGGCCGCCACGAGCCATCTTGGTTACGACTTGACAACAGAAGAACTTGAGTTTATTGTCCAAAAGCTTGGAACTAGAACCTTTGAAGAATCTCTTGCAGTTCTCAAAGATGCTTATGAATACCATAAGGACGATATTAATATCGATTATGACGTTCTTATGAGAATGAAAAAGCTCACTGAAGGTCACGAAGCTTGGCCCGAACTCTCTTTTGAAGACTATGAGTTCGAGCTTAAGTTTGAGACTTGTATCTTTGCTGATTGGTCTCCTTACGCTGAAGTTAGATCTTCTACCTCTATGTTAGATGACCCTGAAGAACCCTGTGAAACTCTGAGAATGTACATCATTGGTATGATTTTCGCGAATGCTGGTTGTTTGGTCGGTACCTTTTTCACCAACAGATTCCCTTCCATTTCTCTTCCCTTCTTAGCACTGCAGTTGCTTATTTATCCTGCTGGCCAGCTTATGCATTTCATTTTACCTAACAAGACTTTCCACGTTTTCGGCATCAAAATTGCTTTGAATCCTGGCCCTTGGACTTTCAAGGAACAGATGTTGGCTACACAGATGATGAGTGCTGTTGATGGTGCTCCCAACTCTGTTACAGTCATCACTCAACAGCGTGCAAAGACCATGTATAACCTTCCCTGGGCTAGTAATTTCGGTTATATGGTTTTAATGACTTTGACTGGTCAATTTTTGGGTTACGGTTTTGCCGGTCTACTCAGAAGTGTTCTTGTTTACCCTGTTAAGTGTATGTGGTATGGTGTTCTTCCATACCTTGCCATGAACAGAGCACTTACTAAACGCGAACAGAAGGAAAACGTACACGGCTGGAAGCTCACTCGATACGTTTTTTTCCTCATATTTTTGTTAATAAGTTTTGCCTGGTGGTGGATTCCTGAGTTCTTATTCCAGGCTCTTTCCTACTTCAGTTGGACTACATGGATTGCTCCTAATAACATCAAGTTGGCTGCTGTTACTGGTGTTGTTAGCGGCTTGGGATTCAACCCCATTAGTACTTTTGACTGGAACATTATTGGTGGCAGTGGTATGGTATCTCCATTTTATACTACTTACGCTGCTTTTGGTGGTCAAATTCTTGGTTTCATTGTTATCTGTGCTCTTTATTTCTCTAAAACTTCATACACCAATTTCCTTCCTATTAATGGAACTGGTGTATATGACAATACCGGTGCTTCTTACGATGTTAACCAGGTTTTGGATGATCAAGGACATTTTGATAATGACAAGTATCAAGCCTATTCACCTGCATATTTGTCTGCCGGTGCCTTAATTAACTTTGGTGGTAAGTTTGCCTTTTATGTTGCAGCTATTGTTTACACCATTCTTTACTACAGATCCCAAGTTATTGATGGTTGCAAATCTATGTGGCTTTCTATTAAAAGTGAAGAAAAGGCTAGAGGCAAGTACGATGATCCTTTCACCAGAGCTATGAAAATTCATCCTGAGGTCCCTGCTTGGTGGTTCATTGTTACTATTCTTATTTCTTTGGTTTTGTTTATTGTCATGGTTGAGGTTTACAAGGAGTCAGAGACACCTGTCTGGACTATTTTCTTTGCTACTTTGATTAACATTGTTTTCATCATGCCTATGGGTCTTCTTTATGCTCAGACTGATACTTACTTTACAGTCAGTTTCTTTGTCAAGATTTTAATGGGTTACATGAAGCCTCACAATGCAAACGCTATGCTTATTACTGAATTCATTACAGGTAACTTCTGGGAACAGGCTCAAAATTATATTACCAACCAGAAGCAAACTCATTATGCCAAGATGCCCTCAAGAGCATTGTTCAGAGCTCAGTTTTCTTCTACTCTGATTACAACTTTCACTTCTATTGCTCTTTTGAGATGGGAGTTTACTGGTATTAAGGATTATTGTGATCCTCATCAAAGTCAAAGATTCACTTGTCAGAGTGCATTGGGAGATTTTGCTTCCACCATTCTCTGGGGTACTATTGGACCTAAGGCTTACTTCAGCAACAACGGTTTGTATCCTGCTTTGAAGTACTGCTTCCTTATTGGTGCTCTTCTTCCTTTGCCTGTTTTCGCCGTTGAAAAGATTTTCAAGAAGCAACTCAGAAGATGGAACATTCTTATTGTTCTCACTGGGTTCTATAACTGGGCTCCCAACAGTCTGTACTATGTTACTGGTAACTTTTATATTGGTGCATTGTTCAACTGGTACCTTAGAAGAAGATATGTCAGATGGTGGCAAAAGTATAACTACATCTTGTATGCCGCTCTCGGTACTGGTGTTGGTTTTGGTGCAGTTATCTTATTTTTCTCTACTGGTTATAATCACATTGTGTCAGTTAACTGGTGGGGTAACTGGGTTTTCATGGGTGGTCCAGATGCAACTGGTGCCGATTATAATGGATACCCTCTTGACCAGACTCCAGAAATTGGTTACTTCGGTCCATCACCTGGTCATTACCCCAATGCATTGTAAGAGGTTTATTAGCAATATATGTAAGTTTTCTTTAAGAAATGATATGTTTTCACAAGTTAATCAAATTCATATATATATTTAAGTAGAGTTTATTAGCTGAAGATCACGCGTCTTCTAAGTGCTCGGCACTGATTCCATTTTTTTGAGGGTTGTCTCGCTGTTCTTTCATACTTTCAATTCTCTCATTCTCACGATCGATAAATGCTTGTGGGCGAGTTCGTTGTGTGCAATTTATGTTTCTGAACACAAAAATCGATTTTGATTCCAAAAATATTTCATTTACATCTTCAAGAGTTCTGTTCATTGTTTCAGGATAAAAGAGATAACTTATGGGTAGGTAAGATATGCAAAAACAGGCGAAAAGAAGGTAAAAGCCCCATATATGCAGATTTCGAACCCCTGGAGGGGTAAATTGCGTGACAATGAATGAACCAATCCAGTTAGTGGCTGTCGCAGCTCCCGCAGCACCAGTACGATGTGATACAGATGGAATTTCAGATAAGATTACCCATGGAATCTTTGCAAAACTCATACCATAACAAAAGTAATAAAGGAAGAAACTAAAAAGGGTTACTTTTTGAAGTTCGGATTTTCGGCTTTCATTTTTTTGAGATCCAAGAATTGAAAACGCAGCTATCAGATAAGCAATTGTCATACCAATGGAACCTCCAAACATCATTCGTCGGCGCCCGGCTCTATCAATAATAAAAAGACAGCAAAAAGCAGATATTAGGTACATTGTGTTATATCCAGCAGTAAATCCTCTTGAGGAGATTCCAGAAAGTCCAATATCAGTCAAAAGAGTCGGCATGTAATATCCAAGTCCATTCACACCAGATAGCTGTTGCATTATCATTGTGCCACATGCTAAAATTGTACGACGAAGGTTTTGAGAGTTATCGCGGCAAAAAATGATATCAAGAGTTGATTCCGTAGATTCTGATTCAAGGCGTATTGCTTCTACTATCGAATCACTTTCATGTACAACCTTTTCTGAAGTGGTTTCAGCTCCATGAAATTTGGCCAAAGCTATTAAACCGTCCTCATAACGAGATTTAAAAAATAGCCATCTAGGAGACTCAGGGATAAAAGGCAGAATAGCCACGGGAACAATGATAAAGATGAACTGCAAAGCAAGAGGAAATCTCCAAGTGACGTCTCCTTTGGCATAGAAAATACCAAAGTTTACCCAGCCTGCTATCCAAACACCAAAAGTATTTGTAAGAGACCCTAAAACTACTAATCGGCCTCTGTACTCCATGGGAGAACACTCTGCTTGAAAGGAAGGCGCTGTTGAACTGGTGATCCCGATTCCAAACCCATTGATTACACGACCAACTATCATTTGTGGAAGTGAATAAGCTGTTACTTGAAGAATGACACCAACTGTATTAATGGCCATTCCAGTCAGAATTGTATATCTGCGACCAACTTTATCACCTAAGTAAAAGATGGTGAACAGGCAACCAACAAAAGCACCAAGGGAAAAACAAGAAGATGTGATACCAGCTATATTGGACTTAGCGACCTCAGGGAAAGTTTCCTTCCATGAAGAGGTAGCTGATATACCACCATATACACCGGAGTCAAAGCCAAAAAGACCTTGCGTGAACATACACGCTACAGTGGTCCAAAAAAGTAGCCAGAAGCCAGTAAGATTTGCAAAAGGGTTCTTCATGGTTTGATAATGTATCAATAAAAGATAAAACGAGATACTAAAACCCGGTCATGGTCAGTCTTTTATATACAAAATGTCAAGCTGAATGAGAAGTCAAGGAATGGGGAATTACAGTCAGTGAAAATATGGAGACCCCGCATTCTATTTTTTATGGCTCTTAGCGAGGTACAAAAACAGTCGTGAGTGGTGTAGATCTGCGCGGGGTAAAAGATAACTTAATTTCGATTTATCAAACAATGACGGGCACCAGTATATAAATTGAACCTGTATTCTGGTTGACCACGTTGACCTTTTTCGGGGAGTGCGGACCTGTTTAAGCTTTTGAATGTGTCACGCTTTAAAGCTCGGACCGCCACCCCCGTCGAATAAAATCAAAATCACATGGCGATGTTTATAAGCGCAAATGTACAAAAATTCTGATATTGATGAAATCGTACGAGACACTCTCTGCGGAATTCTCGGTAGTATTTATTGATATTTTTGTCTATTATTGCGTATTTCAATAATCATATGGTCTGACTAAAAAAGTTTTGTGGAATAAGGGCTTAGGCTATAGTAATAATTTGTAGTATATGCCAAGAGCTACTGAATAGTGGACCCCGGGAGCTTAATAAACTGGCGTACAGAATCAACTACCGTTTTTCTGAAGGGTGTGAATTCAATTCCTAGCTCTTTAGAGAGCGTCTTGCCATCAAGTTCGTAGCTAGTAGGTATAGGTTTACCTGGTTCCCCGGCAATGACTTTATCTTTACCCCATGAGAATTCTTCACGAATGATATCTGCCGCAAGTTGGTAGCTAAAGTACTCTGTAGATGAAGCAATGTAACGTTTACCGCCAGCTTCTGGTCGTAGCAATGCCTCAACATGTGCTTTAGCCAAATCACGAACATCAATCCATACAGGAACTCTTGAGACAGGAAGAGGGTCTACACCTTCTACCAAACTCCATATTGAAGCATTTGAGACGTTGAGATCGGCCACATTAGCCACAGGGTGGGCTACTGGACCAAATGTCATAGGAGGACAAAGTGTTACCAGATCAAAATTTATCTTGCTAGAGTTGGCTTTTACAAAGTTCCAAGCTTCTAGTTCAGCAAACTTTTTTGACCCACGATAAGCAACAACTGGTTCTGCTTTTACTGATTCTTCATAAGTGATTGGATTCCAATCTTTGCCGGTATATGTAAAACCAGGCCCAGGTCCTCTAGAAACGTCTAAAACAGACGCAAATGAAGATGTCAAAACGATTCGCTTCACTTCAGGATTTGCAGCCGCAGCATTTAAAATACCCTTGACACCTGCTATAGCAGGAAGAATCAGCTCTTTTTCAACATCGCTGACATCATAACTAAACGGTGAAGCAACATGGATGATTCCATCGCATCCTGATACTGATTTTTTTAATTCATTTGATTCACCATTGCTAAAGTCTTCAATAACAGAATAAGTAAGCAAATTTTTCTTGTCACTTCTAGCTTGAATGAACTTTTCTGCTTTGGAAGCAGACCGTGTAGCAATTTTCACATGGATTCCCCGTGAGAGTAGCTCATCGACGACATGGGCACCAATAAAACCAGTGGCACCAGTAACATAAACTTGTTGAGGCATTGATAATTGATGAAATCTGTTCTGATGTCAACTTTCTTGCTTGTTGTTTTTAGATTACACTGGGTATTTTACCACTTGTGACCTGAATAAAAAATAGACAATAGATTCGATTGTCTAAGAGGATGGTTTTCATTTTACTAAAAGCATTTGATTCAAACAAATTTTGAGGTTTATATGGAGTCACTTGGCAACTTGTTGGATCAGGTGGGTGGGGATATCATCTTTAGAAATATCGGACCGCTTATCCCCGCTGATCGATGTGGGGGTACATCCGGGGTAATCGGTCCGTTTTTTGAACCTCGCTTAACTTGAGATAGCCGCTAGTGATTGACGATCTTAAACTTGAATAATGCAATTATATACAAAACCATAAATGTGGAGATTCATTCAAGCGGAGACTCCAAATGTATATAAAAGCACGATTCGCCGTTTTTTTTGCTTTCCTGAAAGTTAGTACAGAGATTATATTGTACTCAAGTTAACAATGACTAAGGATTTATCAGATATTACTATTTTGGGATACACAGTATATGACATACGTTTCCCTACCTCTCTTGATGGTATCGGTTCCGATGCCATGCACGTCGGGACCAACGGATCACACCCCTTTATCCGTTTAGAAACTTCAGATCCCAAACTTGTAGGAGAGGGAATTGTAAGCTTAGAACTCCTTTTAAAATTTTGTCGTATTGTCTCTAATGAAATCAGGCTTTTTCTAATGGAAGAGGGTCAGAATTGGTATGTGAAGCCATGAAAATCTCTGCGGACCGAATTGTTGGAAAGTCTTTGAAACAATTGACAGCAAATATGGGGAAAACGTGGCGATATATGGTGTCTGATTCTCAGTATCGTTGGTTAGGACCTGAAAAAGGTATCACACATTTAGCACTGGCTGGTGTGTTAAACGCAGTTTGGGACTTATGGGCCAAAAGTTTAGAAAAACCCGTTTGGAGATTGGTAGCAGAAATGACATCTGAAGAAATTGTGAGATGCATTGATTTTCGCTACATTACTGACGTGATAACACCTGAGGAATCAATTGAACTTCTTCAGAAGTTGGAAGCAACTAAAGGTGAAAGAATTCAAGAGGCACTTGAAAACAAGTCAGTACCAGCGTATACAACATCTGCAGGCTGGATTGCATTTTCTGGGAAAAAAATGAGAACCGTGTTACAAAAAAACATTGAGGAAGGATTTACTGTCTTCAAGTTCAAAGTAGGTTCTGATCTTGAAGCAGATATTGAAAGATTAACCGCTGTAAGAGATATAATTGGGTACGATGGTAAGTATCAGATCATGATAGATGCTAATCAGGTCTGGTCTGTGCCTGATGCGATTGAATGGATGAAGCATTTGGTCAAATTCAAGCCCGTGTTTATTGAAGAGCCAACTAATCCGGACGATGTTTTGGGTCATGCTGCAATCAAGCGTGCTTTGGAACCATATGGAGTTGGAGTAGCTACTGGAGAGATGGCACAAAATCGTGTAACTTTCAAACAGCTTTTACAGGCCAAAGCTACAGATGTTGCACAAATTGATGCAGTACGTTTGGGAAGCGTAAATGAGTGTTTGGCGGTCATGCTAATGGCTAAAAAGTTCAATATCCCCTGTGTGCCACACAACGGCGCTATGGGATTGACTGAGCTAACCTCTCATTTGTCTAACATCGACTATATCGTTGTAAGCGGTAAAAAGTCAATGCTGGAGACAGCCGACAGCTATCGAGAGAATCTTAAGCATCCTTCAGTTATTGCAGATGGCCATTATGTGACTCCCATTGCTCCAGGTTACTCTATGGGGTATGTGCCTGGTGCAATTGAAAAGTACATCTACCCAAATGGTACCTTTTGGAAATCCGATATTGGCGAGCAAATCAAAAAAGCGCCAAAGGGGGGCGAGGGTTTGATATAGTAAGAATATAGGTGATAGTTAAGATTAAATACCATTAAAAGATCTCTTATGCTTGATTTGTTCTAAAATGAGCACAATATTTTTGACACTACTGTCGCCAAATGACCATGGCCTGATATTTGTCAATACCGTGTCTAGAACTTCATCCAAATCTGAAAGGTATTGTTGTAAAGACACACAACGATTTGCGGATATTAGCACGAGTATTGCACCAAAAGAGCTCATAATTAAAGTCCACGTATATAAAGAAGGACGAGAAAGCTCATAGCCAACATTGTAAATATACATTTTGATGCTCGAAATACATTCAAAACAGTTTTTTAGCACTTCGATAGATTCATTTTCAGGATGGAAAATTAATCTCAATATGAATGGCCTAAAAATGATATGCCTACAAGCATAATATCTTATTCTTAAAATAATATCACGCTCTGTACCATTTTCTGGAGCAACTGCTCCAAGAACAGGTCTTGCTATCTCTGGTATCGAATTATACCATGTATCAAGCTGCCTATTCAATTCTTCGCAGATTTCGACGGTACCTTCAAAGCTGCGAGGTCTTTGATCACCTTTATCCCCATACAAAGTGTTATGCACCCTATTTAAAAGGCGCCGAATGGATATTTCAGCAAGAAACTTTATCATAACTGTATCGGTTGATTGCGGTAAAGGCATATCGTCAACAAGAGATTCAATGCCAGAGCGCGGAAGATCAAACTCGGCTAATCTGTCGGACTCAATAAGAAAACAGCTCCAATACAAACTGATCTCATGATCTTCCATCTGAGAGATACCTTCTTTCCCAGTCAAACTAAGCTGTACTGAAGTCGACGATCCATGCACCATTCTCCAGCTATTTAAAGGATACACCAAGTAAGCAAGATAAATACTCAAAAGAATTTGAGTTTGAGCGATATGAATGTCAACTCCCAAATCAAATTGTAACTCTTTGCTAATTATATGGTAAGCAATTCTGAAGCACTCAAAACCAATTGAACCATTTTCTAACGCTTCAGGATCGCCAGAATTAACAGCGTACTGTATTTCTTCTCTGACCGATTGAGATATTTGACCAAGAGCAAGAACAGCATATACCAATGCAGTTTCTGCGTCCAATGCCAAGTCTGATAAAAATACCCTCTCATATAGTGAAAATATCTTATCAAGATTTAAAAATGGGTGATGCTGATGAACAGTAGATATGTAACTTGTAACCATTGATTCAAATACTTTTTTCTCAAAAAAAGGAAGTTTAGGCTTGGTTTCAAAATTATACTCGCGAAAAAAAATTGATTTCCTCCTCGACTCTAGAACGTAAAAATAATTTAAAGGGTATTCCCCTACTAGTGACACAATAGTAGGTTTTCTCAATTGCCAAATGGAGCCTGTGTTATGACCTGTTGGTATAACAAGCGGCGGCAATTTTTCTTCTGCTGTATCATCTAGAACAGGTAAAAAATCAGGCGTCTTATGAACCTGAGAAATATTGTGATTAGTCGTTGTTGTAACCGCATGCTTTATTGCATCTAGCTTGGCTTCGATACCTTCGAGACGTTGAAGAGTTTCTGAAGAAACGTCAAACCTTTATTTTAGTTAGAAACAGGAAACTTTCATATCTTAGATTTTCATCAAATCAAATTCATACCGTTTAATCGACGGACTTTCATAAACACATTCCACGTCTGACTTTGCGCAGTTGCTACATGTCGGTTGTGCGCCATTACATGCCCTCTTTCTAGCCTTGAGTTAGTTTGAGAAAAAACAGTACTTTTCTAGTCACAATACTTACTTGTACCTGCAGAACTTACAGGCTATGGGTGCTCTTTTCCGAGTGTAACTCATTGTCATTAAATTTGAATACTGTAATTTCGAGCTTTTTTTGTGGGGTAGGTACAGCAATAATAGTGCGGCGTGACAATCTCCAAGTCGGTATACCTCAAAAACCTAAACCTTCAATTCCTGGTTTTAATAAATCAGATAGAACAAAAGCACTTCGTCTTGGCGTCCGAAAATTATTGACCCCATTCGTTTGTGGATAAAATGTGGAGTATATCGTTTTGTGAGAGTGAAACTTTATCTCAAGATTTTTTGAACTCGAGGGTGACCCCGACGAACCCAGGTAAAAATTTACCTGTCAGTCGACCCGACAATATTAACGATCGCACACAGCGGGCCAAGATCGATACTGGACATTTCAAGTAGCCGAATCAAACAGTTGGATATGCCTTTTATCACCGAGCAAAGCAATAAACTGCCCTATGGTATCCATACTGTACGTCTTTTCAAATAAAGAATTATTGTAGGAGGTGTATACCAAGAAGTAAAAAAAAAAAAAGCCTGTTATGAAGAAAACAAGCTCAGTACACTATGATTTCAACATCAACATTTAACGTGTCACTCTTGTATGGTATGGAAGATGGGCAGGGCGGGCTGACTGTTCGCCAACAGCTACTTTTTAAAAGACTACTAGCTAGGCTGGCAGCGGCCTTGATGGCTTATTTGAAACGTCGCATTTTGCCGCGCCTAAATAAAATATGTGCTGATAAGGTTTGATCCGCCCGTCTCACAACACGATCTGATTCGCCGATAACGCAAACTGTTTCTCGTTTAACGTACGTTCCCACGGGCCAGGGCGGAATCATGTTATACTACGCTAAGTCTACTCCATTCCTTTTTTCTTGAATCTTTGGAAACGAATGAATAATTGAACCACTTACTGGTTATATATTACTAAGTGTTTTAGGATTGAAATTTGGTATCTTTTTAGTTCTTGTTTCCGTCAATGATGAGCCTAAGTGATAACAAAACAAGTTTGAGGAATGAAGAGGTCAACATTCAAGAATATGGAACCATGAGAAGCACAAGTACCGACCGGTTGAAAGCACAATCTATAGACCTGGAGAGAGATATTGGAGAAGGTGTCCTTTTAGATGGCGATGAGGCTTTGGCGTATGCTGGACGTGCCAATAAGCTGGATTCAGATTCTGATAAAAAGTTACTGAAAAAGATTGACTTATACATTTGCTTAATGATGTGTTTCGTGTATGCAGTCCAATACATGGATAAGCAAACCAACTCCTATGCTTCAATCATGGGTCTCAGAACAGATTTAAACATGGTTGGAAATCAGTATTCTTGGGTCGGCACTTCCTTCTATCTTGGATATATGTTATTCGAAATACCCAGCAGTATAGCTCTCCAAAAATTTCCAATGTCCAAGGTTTGCAGCATGTTTATACTGTGTTGGGGTATAACTTTAATATTCACTAGCAGTTCTAAAACCTATGCCAGTTTCATTGTTTCCAGAGTAGTTCTTGGTATTCTGGAATCATGTGTGACTCCTGCTTTCATTTTGTTGACCGCTCAATGGTATAAAAGAGAAGAGCAATTTTTAAGGATTTCTATATGGTCTGCATCTAATGGCGTAGGTACCATTGTCGGAGCTCTTATTGCGCATGGTTTAGCTGAAAAAGATCCCGATACTTTGCCCATGGCTGCTTGGCGGTTGCTTTATGTCATCCTTGGTGTGCTAACTATCACTCTAGGAATATTGTTTTATTTTCATGTTCCTGATGTGCCTACCAAAGCGTGGTTTTTAAACGAGGACGAAAAGATAATGGTAGTCGAGAGAATCAGATCAAATGGACAAGGGTTCGGAAGTAGACACATCAAATGGTATCAAATCAAGGAGACATTCACTGATATTAGAACTTATATTTATTTTTGCGTTGCCGTTGCTGCGGAGATTCCTAATGGTGGTTTGGGAAACTTTGGATCTATCGTTATTGAGAATATGGGATATAACAGCAGCATGGCTTTATTGTTGAGTACTCCACAAGGAGCAGTGGAATTTGTAGGAATCATTGCAATTTCATATATTGCCCACCTATTTAACCAAAGATTAACTGTTGCCATGTTTAGTTTTAGTTTGAACATTGTCTCTGGTTGTTTATTGGCGTTCCCTAAGTCTACCGGGGCTCAGTTAATAGGTTATTACCTACAAGGGTTGGCAACTATTGGTTGGATTTGTTTTCTCAGCTGTGTCTCAAGCAACAGTGCTGGGCATACCAAGAAGGTGTTGACGGCAGCAATTGTGATGATTGGTTACTGCATTGGTAATCTTATAGGGCCCCAGACATTCATTGAAGAAGAAGCACCAGGTTACCACAGTGCAAAGATTGCTATTGTGGCTATGTTTGCCATTTGTTTAATTCTAACCATTGCATTGTATTTTATTAACATAAGGGCCAACAGAATTAGAGATGAGAAGGATGAGAAACTTGATTTACTGGACACCGAATTTGCTGATCTGACAGACTTTGAAAATCCAGAATTTAGGTATTTCTTATAGATTACTTTTTCAATATTTATATGCAAACTATCAAATTATTAAACTAATTTACGAAAACGACTAGAATTCCAGCTCCTGAACAGCTCTTTATCTTACTTTTTTGTTGGAAAGTATACGTATAGGGTGAGTTTTCCCAACGACTTAAAAGTTAGACTGTCATAAACATACCGATCAACGAGGACTATTAGCTTTATGTCGGAGATGAGTAGAACTGCGGCGAATATTTTACAAGGAAAAGTTTTTTCTTATCACACAGAATGGCTAAAGTAAGTTTACTGTCAGAAGAAGTAGCCGAAGATAAGTTACCCATACTTTGCTACTTTCCATGTATCCCTGTAATTCAATTATTTTTTCCGCCAGTTTTATTGATGTTACAGGAGTAGGAATGTCGCTTAAATGTGCGTCGTATATGGTAGGAATACGTCCACTGTCCTAGTAGCAGCAAAAAATTAATTTGATTAGAAATATTTGTAACTAAAATCTGCAAGCTTCCAAATGATCTAAGATCTGGTGGGATAGATTTTTGAATGAAATTCATGTGTTCCAGGTTGTGACGACCCCTATCAGCTTTGGCGCGTGAGCATGTTTAAATTGTTCTTTTTAATTTGTATCTTGAAGAAATATCTAATGCTTTTCATGTACGTTCTGTTATGATGACTCGTGTATGACGATCATGTCTAGATCCAGCTAAAGTTGGGTAAATCAAATTTTTATCTAGATAAAGCAGTTGTTATAGATATAGAATTAGCTACAGCTCTAATACGTACAACGTTGGATAATTCGAACCATGGGATCCCGGACCTGCATAAGCTAGCTATAGCTACATGCACCTTAATTTTTACTCTGACGATGCAAGATGCGACAAATGTTTTTCGGCGAGTTCGCCGACATCCCACCAGGCCTTTCACGTGTTAAAAGTTGAATTTTCCACTTTGATAACGCGCCCAAGTGGATCAAATGCCGGGCGCCCATTATGATAAATTGATAACGAAGAACAAACCAGATCAGCGCAATTAAAAACCCCCGCACTTGATGGATTCAACCATGTACAAATAGTACACCCCGCCAGTGATATCAATATATTCTCCTCCTATTTACCAATGTCGTATCTGTTTCAGCTGGTTACAATCAGATATTAACGATTCAATTTTGGATAGACAAGTTTTCAATTATTGATAAGCTAGCCAGTACAGCTTGCTTATAGAGAATTATAAATAGGGCCGGCCACATCCTACTCAGATCTGTTCTCTACAGTATTCAAAGGATCAAGTTTTTTAACAATGTCGCTAGTAGAAGTTAATGCTTCGAGAGGTAACAGCATTTCAAAAGATGACTGTGTAAATGAAAGAATAGATGAGAAGGTACTGCAGGGTTCGAGTGCTTATGCTGAAGCACATCTCTCCAATCCACCGAAGCCTTTTAGCAAGACAGCTATACACCTGTATGCTATTGCTTTGGTGGGACTTTTAGCCGGTGCTATGGTTGGAATTGATGAAAGTATAATGTCATCTCTTTTAGTAATGCCTGCTTTTCAAAGTACCTTTGGATCTGAAGTTGATGGATCAATGGCTGGAATAATTACTGCTATGTTTCAAATCGGTTCTGTTGCTGCCATTCTTGTAATTGGTGAATGCTTAGATAGATTTGGAAGAAGATTTGGTCTTTTTGTAGGATCTTCCTTTGTTGTATTGGGTTCAATACTGCAAGGAACTTCTGGAAATTCAGCTCATAGCCTTGCTCAGTTTTTTGTAGGAAGGTTCTTGCTAGGATTCGGTTCAAGTATCGCTCTGTCTGCAGGTCCAGCTTATGTTGTTGAGATTGCTCATCCTTCTTACAGAGGAGTATTGACTGCCTTGCAGAGTGGTACCCAAAACTTGGGTGGATTTATTGGTGCCATCACAACCAGGTTTACGGTACATTATGCTTCTAATTTGTCGTGGGAGATACCAGTGTGGATTCAAATAATTCCTAGTGGAATAATTTTTCTTACAGTTTGGTTTTTGCCGGAAACACCAAGATGGTTATACACACATGGTAGAACAGAAGATGCTTTCGACTTTTTGGCAAAGTTCCATGGAGAAGGTGATAGAAATAATGCTTTTGTGCAACTAGAAATTGCAGAATTTGAGTCTGATTTGGATTTGGATGGAGCCGACAAGAGATGGTGGGACTATAGATGTCTTTTCAGAACACGAGCTTTACGTTATCGTTTAATGAACAACTTGGTATTCATTGCTTGGGGAGCTTTAAGCTCTGGTGGTATTGGCTATTTCATGGCTGCATTTTATGAGTCTGCTGGAATTACTAACCGTAAGACAATACTGAATTTTAATTTGGGTAACACTGTCCAGGGTTTTGTTTCATCTTTTATTGGATCCACGTTTTGTGAAAGATTTGGTCGCCGACGAGTTTTACTCTGTGCATTAGCCGGTATGTGTTTGGCATGGCTAGGGTGTGCTGTTGCTAGTCATGAAGTTAGTATGCACTCGGATAACAAAAAAGCTGGAAAAGCTGGCATAGCTTTCTTCTTATTATTTAATATTGTGTACTGTCTTGGAATTACTCCTCTTCAGGGAATTTATGCTACAGAATTACTATCTTATGAGCAAAGAGGAAAAGGTACTGCAGTTTCGAAATTTGTACAGAATATGTTTGGATTGGTTACTCAGTTTGGTACTCCCGTGGCAATGAAAAGGATTGGTTGGAGAACATATATTATCTGGACTATTTGGAATGGAGTGGAATTTGTCATATCTTACTTTGTTCATGTGGAAACTAAAGGATATACATTGGAAGAACTAGATGAAGTCTTTTCTTCTCCCAACCCAAGAAAGGAGTCTACCCGCAAGAGACATATTTTAGTTAGCGATAATAATCATATAGTTGATGAGCTAGAATAAATAGACCAGTTTAGTCAAATAATCACAATGAAAAGAATTAATTTATGCCATCTTTATGCGCAAATGAAGCAATGCAGCATGACTATCAGATGCGGGTAAATTATCAATATGCAGATTCAGGTAATGTGTGATGTACAATTAATGAGATGTTCTTACCGATTTCATGTATGTATGGATCAGTTCGTTCAATGTCATGTACGCAATGTTGAATGATGTCTCATATACCGTATAGATATCATACAATCATGCGTTCAAGAGCTTACTATTCCAATTCACACATAAATTGTCGCTGATTCTATGTATGTCCCTTATCTACATTATTCTATCAACTATAGGCTATTCCTTGGAGACCATAACAGGTGTTTAAATTTCGGAGGGATCGATATCGATAGTCAACAGTCTTAAATTATAGTAGTAAATCATAGTAATAAAGATACAAAAATAATTCGCCGACACTTCGGCGATGAAAACGGAAATCTCCCACCAGTGTTTATGCAACATAAACCACCAAATAAGTAAGGGGGTACATTTCAATAGCTAGTTATCATTGAACCTTTGGCATTGGCGTCATTTTTCAGGAAACGAAAGACCATTCAAGCTTCAAAGCCCTCTAATACATTCTAGTGTTACGTGTGCAATATTTAACTCAAATATTGGTTTTTCAAGTTGGCTTCATATTTTGCATTTCTGATGGTAGATCTGTAACATTTCAATTCTGTCACCCAAATCTTTGTGCTATTTAAATCTGGGGTTTTGCCCAGGTCACTATTTAAAACAAGATCATTTCAAAATGACCGTGACGCTTGGAATTGAAGTTTTTTTAGAGAAACACGTTGATCTAGTGAAAGGAAAGTCGGTGGGTATAATTACAAATCAGACGGGTATTCTTTCTGATTTGAGTTTGAATGTCGATAAAATTGTGGAGAATTTCAGCTCGTCTATTAAATTAGCTGCCATATTTGCTCCTGAACAAGGATTTCGAGGAAACGAACAAGCCGGATTTTCGAGTGGTGGCTACAATGATCCACAAACCAACATACCAGTATATCAACTCTATGAGAAGTCGCCGGCCGAAATCAACGAAGAATTTGATAAAGCTGGAGTTGATACATTAATTTACGACATTCAAGATGTCGGGGCAAGATTTTACACTTACATCTGGACTATGGCAGACGTCTTAGAAGCAATTGCTGGAACAAGTAAAACAATGTTAGTAATGGATAGGCCTAATCCATTGGGTGGATTATTGGTAGATGGGCCAGTGGTTAAGCCCGGGTTTGAGAGCTTCGTTGGTAGATATTCAATTTCTTTAATCCATGGTCTTACAACGGGAGAATTGGCCAAAATGTTCAACGAACATTTTATACCGCAGAAGAAATCTTGCAGCGCGAATTTGCAAGTGACATGGATGGAAGGTTGGACCCGAAATATGTTCTACGAAGATACAGGCCTCCCCTTTATATTTCCATCAGTTAATCTTCCGACTCTTGATAGCATTATTGTGTACCCTGGACAAGGACTTTTTGAAGGTATCAATTTGTCTGAGGGTAGAGGTACTACCCATCCGTTCGAAATAGTTGGTGCACCATTTTTAGACTACCGGCTTTCAAAATATTTGAATTCAAAGTCTATTCCCGGAACTCATTTTTTTGAAGCTCATTTCACGCCTGTTTTCAGTTATTATGCAGGAGAAAAATGTTCTGGTGTTCAGATATATGTTACTGACCGTAAAAAGTATAATTCTCTTCGGACTACTATTGAGATCCTTACAGCTTACCGCGATTTGTACAAAAACAAATTTGGCTTCCTCAAGACCTTTGCAGTTTTGTCTGGTTCAAGTGACATAATGGACGGCCTGAACTCTGGGTTATCGTCTGACCAAATTATAGACGGATGGAGTGAGGAACTAGCGCTATTCAAACAGTTGAGAAATAATTATATTCACTACTGAAGCCAAAACAGTGGGTTTCACACTACTTTAGTTTAGCGGTGGATTGCTGTCAGTAAACTGATTAGCTAAAGATAATAAAAAGTAGTATTTAATTAATGGGGTAACTCATGCTCCAATTTCAGTGATGGGCAGATTATGATAAGAATTTTAAGATCCTGTCGCTTAATCATGGCAATTCCGTATTTGTATATAAATTGCTCGGATCCCCTCTTACTGTACTCCTTTCCATTTCTTTCTTCTTATAAATGTCCGCATGATTTAGGTGGCATAAATAATGACACTATTCAAAAAAAAATGTTTACTGAAAATCAGAGACAGCGCGACAAGCATAATGCTTTCGACTGCACTTCTTAACAGCAACCACGCATTAAAAGTCCATGTAATTGAAAAATTTGACCTGGAAAAGGGGGTGCCTTTCACTGTTGAACATTATCATAAGTAAGAGAAATGTACATTATACTCATACAAATCAAAGCCGCAGAGTGCAGATTGTTTCAGCTGGATCAGTTGGAACATGTACATGCATGCATGCCGAACATCCAAAAGTTACAGTAAATAAGTATCCTCAGTAAGTGGTACGCTGTGCGTGCGGGATAAATAAACCCGTATATACTATTTAGGAAAACGGTCAAAGTTTGCCGATTTTCCATAATTGGAAGTCTATAATAATACGTACGACTATTGTGCACTATATATTCATAACATATGGCCGCATGGATGTAATCGATATAGCGTTGATCGATCCGTATGTTTAACCGATGATATGATAGTACTAGAAATCAATGGTTTAACCGAAGAAATTTCCGCTCTATTCCCCTTCTGTAATTTATATTTAATTATATAAACCCTACAAATCTTCTTTTATATTCGTAAAAACTTATAAGTTTTATATTATCATTGCCTTGAAAAATTGTAGTGGTATACTCGCCATAACTATTACAGCAATCATGATTATCAGTGGCTGGAGCTGGAGAAAATCTGGCGATAAGGAGTGGACACCTTGTGCACACCAAGAAGCCACAACTGAGATATTCCCTGATTTGTTTGATGCAGGCATTATTCCTGATCCATTTCTGGATTTGAATGAAAGAAAAGTACAATGGGTCGGCGAAACAAACTGGGAGTACCGTGCCGAGTTTGATAACTCCTTCAACGATTCCCTAGAATTCGCTGAACTTGTTTTCGAGGGTCTCGATACTTTTGCTACTGTCGAACTTAATGGTCACAAAATCCTCAGTTCTGATAACATGTTTCATGTGCATAAAGTCAATGTTAAGGGTAAACTAAAGGCTGGTAAAAACGATCTGGTAATAAAGTTTGAAGCACCATTGGTTAAATCGAAAGCTGAAGAAGCCAAACATGAAAAGCTCATTTTATGGAATGGCGATTCTAGCAGATTGTACGTTAGAAAGGCTCAGTACCACTATGGATGGGATTGGGGCCCAGTTCTTATATCTACTGGGATCTACAAGCCAATTCGTTTAGAGGTTTATGATTCCAAAATCCAAGATCTCTACGTTCACTCCAACGTAAGCAAATCTTTGGATGCAGAACTGGACGTGAATGTTACCATTGCATCAAGTGATGAGGTTACTGCTGAAGTTGTTTTAAAGGATCCTGCTGGCGACGTCGTTTTCTCCAAGGAAAGTATTGTTGATGCTGGATTGCAAACTCCTTCTTTCAAAATTGATTTGAAATCACCAAAGCTTTGGTACCCGATTGGATACGGCTCTCAGGATTTTTATACAGCTGTTGTTAAGTTGAAGACTAGCGGTGAGGTTGTTGACACATTTGAAAGAAAGGTCGGACTGAGGAGAGCTATTTTGGTGGAACATGATCTGGAGGGTGAAGCCGGAACTTCATTTTTTTTCAAGGTTAATAATATTCCTATATTTTTCTCAGGCTCAAATTGGATTCCTGCACACAATTATTTGACCAAATTGACTGATAAGGATTATCAGGACTGGGTTGATTTGGCTATTAGAGGAAATCAAAATATGCTGCGTGTTTGGGCTGGTGGTATTTTTGAACATGATGCTTTCTATGAAGCATGTGACAAAGCTGGGATCCTGGTGTGGCAGGATCTTCTTTTTGGTTGTGGCCAGTATCCTTATTATAAAGAATTTGCTGAGAGTGTGACTAAGGAAGTAGAGGACCAAGTTGGGCGACTGAGAAATCACCCCTCGGTTATAGTGTATGCTGGTAACAACGAAGATTATCAGATAGCAGAGGAATCAAAGTTGAATTATGATCCTACTGACAACTCCGGAAATTGGGAGAACACTAAATTTCCTGCAAGAATATTCTACGAAAAAATATTCCCTGAAGTTATTGAGCGTGTTTCACCTGGTACTGTTTATCGTCCTGGGTGTCCTTGGGGTGGTAAGGATACCACAGACAAGACTGTGGGAGACATTCACCAATGGAATGTTTGGCATGGCAGTCAAGAGAAGTACCAGAATTGGGCCAAGTTGGCGGGTAGGTTTATTTCAGAATTTGGTATGCTTGCCTTGCCTGCACTTGAAACTTTGAAGAAAGCTATCACAGACGAGTCTGAGTTGTATCCTCAAAGTGCTTCAATGGATTTACACAACAAGGCAGCGGGATTTGAACGACGTTTGGCCCTTTACGTGATGGAGAACTTGAAGGTTAAAGGAATGGGAATTGAGGACTGGATTTATGCTACTCAATTAATGCAGTCTGAATGTCTGGCTTATGCATATCGCTGTTGGAGACGAAATTGGAAAGGTCCTAATAAAGAGTACACATCAGGCGCTCTGGTATGGCAGCTTAATGATTGTTGGCCTGTAACTTCTTGGGCTATTTGTGATTTCTATCTTATTCCAAAACTTTCTTATTTTGCAGTGAAGCGTGAATGTGCTCCAATAACAGTCGGAATTTATCGCAACGAGCGGAAGAAAATTGACCCATCTAAGTCTGAAGTCGATTGGTTGGATGAATACGACTATGATTATGATGTTTGGGCTGTTAACATGACATTATCTTCAGTTACTTGTGATTTGGAAGTTAGGACTTTTGACTCAAAAACTGGGAAGTTACTTGATAAAGTTGTTAAGTCGGATGTTGTTTTGGCTCCAAACCAGTCTACTGAGATACTCGAGAAAATTAATGTTGATACTAAAACTCTTGTTCAAGCTCGTTTGTTCGACAAAGATGGCAATTTGGTTTCTAGGGGTTCTGATTGGCCACAGCCACTTAAGTATCTCAAATTGGCAAAGCCGGCCATCAAAGTTGTGCCTAGTGATGGTCAATTGATTGTTACTACATCTTTTCCGGTAAAAGGTTTAGAGCTTTTGTCTTCTGATGGCACTGCTTTGAATCTTGAAGATAATGGACTTGACGTTTTCCCAGGTGATGAATACATTGTTAAAGGAAAAGACATTACCCCTGCTACTAAAGTAAGCTTCCGGTATTATGAGACATAAATTTGTCAATTCAATATAAATTTAGTAAAATATATTCAGTGACTAGTACTAATTTTTATACCTAGCTTATATTTGTGAAAAAACTTCCATTCCTGACATGGCTGTTCCATCATCAGCGAACATTACACAGTAGCCACATGGTGAACCTAGATTACTATTGTCTATCCAAGCAGGCTCCCATACAAACAATCCAGTACCGCCAACCTGATCAACAATTGAAGCAACGTCTTTAATCCAAACACCTTGTCCGTAGGGCGAGAATGGAATATCTGAAGCATCTTGAGGGAATGCGTATGTTGGATTAGGGCAATATGTAGGCCAATCAGTCTCAGCTACAATGAGCTCTTTGTGCCATTTCTGAGACATGTTTTCCAAAGTGCTTTTTAAGGAAGCTAAGGTGGCATCAGGGTTAAAAAAGGGATAGTAAGATACGGCCATTATATCAAAATCAGAGAGAGAAAATGGACCCTGAGACAAAATGCTATCATACCAACTTTCTTGAGTTGCCCAATCCCAACCATTATCGAGATGGATAGCAATTTTTGGCTTTGGACTTAGCTGAGAATCTTTGACTGCACTTGAAGCAGAGTGCAACAATCTGGCGACATTATAGGGCGAGGAACTGATACTCCCCGTGGGCCAAAGTAACCCGTGTGTAATTTCGTTGCCGATAGAAATAATTTTTGGCTCAATCCCATTTGCATGAAACTCGTTTGCCACGTCAAGAGTATAATTATAGAGCTCCCAAGACAACCCATCAATGTCAGTAGGCCATCCACTAGGAATAGCTTGTTTTCCTGGATCGGCCCAAGTGTTGCTGTAATGAAAGTCCACGTAAATTTCCATTCCAGCATTTTGTGCCCGTTTGGCAATTTCAATATTATATGGTACTCCGTAGATCCCGTCCTCTGGGTCAACCCAAACACGTTGACGTACTATATTCACCCCATACTCAGTGAGAATGTTTTCAAGTGGTCTGGTTACACCATTAATATCTTTGTAGGCAACTCCTGCATTTTCTTCAACAACAATTGATGACCAGTCTACGCCACGCCAAGTTAAACTGGCAGTGGCTGTAGTAACGGCAGTAAATAAGAAAGGTAAAATATTTGTTCGCATAATTGATTAAGTAGCTTTGTTTTTCTCAATTGAAAAAAGCTGAACCAAAAAATCAAAAGCTAGGAATTCTTTGAACTAATATATAGTCATAACTGCTGTTTCAAAGTTGCCTGACTTATTCAACTGGTACGCATATGCCAATTCTTTTTGATAGGTGAGCATTTCAAAGTAAAAGCGTAACCCCACAATTCTTGCATACAGTATACAGCATACAGCTATAACATTCAGAAATACATTCTCGTTTTCAGTGCAAACACAATTCTGCGGAATAACTGAATAATTCTCCGTCGTTCGGGAAACAACTTTTTTCTCCACGATCCAGCAACAATCTAACCGTAAAAAGGAAAAAAAAATTGAATCTGGTGATCACTTGCAGTTCTGGAAAAGCAAACCGCTTTTTGCAGGACAAATTATCCCGCAGTTGTGATGGCCTGTAAAAAAAGCAGTATAAACTTCAGCTGTGATTAAACTAGCTTATTCACAACCTAAGTTTTATGATGCAATCAAGCAGCTTTGAAACACTGCATACAAATGAGGGGGAAGACCAATTAAGCGGTAACAGTGCCGCCTGTCTAATGCTTGTATGTGATTTCCAGCATTTGTCTTTCTGCGCTGACATGCCAGTGTAGCAACTGATCAAGTATAGCATTAAAATCCCTCAATTCAGGATCATAAAAACTCATGAGTAGATTAGAATCTTGAACCCTTCCCCATAAAAATCTCAGCTACCTGAGTTCAGTATTGCATGGAGCTTCGGTCGTTAAAATTTACACCCGCGACATGCATGTAATGTTAGCGCATGCCTGAGCACTAACTAGAAATATTTAGCTGAGATCTATGTAATGCACTGCATGCATGGGTTAGTGGCTTTTTTTTGCTTTTTTTCTCCACTTTTGAAAAGTATTACATCATTTAACATCTCGGGTCGCGATCGCTTAATGGTTAGTTGACAACCCAAAAATATTATGCTGTTGTTAATGTTTTATGTAATGCTTAACCCCGCATAAGTTAAAACATGCTATACACAGGCCGCGGGGCCTAAAGTGGTAGCTAAATGGGTTATGTAAAATTCTAATTTTCATTTTTTTTTTTTTGCTTGTTTCGCCGAAAAAACTTAACGTATGTTTTTACGGCTTTTCGGCTTTTCGGCTTTTCGGCTTTTTTTTCCCGAACTACACGGTTTGATTTTACCAGCAGCGTGTTGTAAGTTTACTTCAGATAACCTGTGAGCTAGAAGTTAATTGATAGCTTGATAAAAAAATCAGTACAACTAGGCGCAGCTAATAATGCTGATCATGAGACTCAAAAGCATAGAAAAATAGTAGAAAGATTATTCAGGCAGCCCTTCAAGTAACTTTCGATTAATACTTACAATTCTAACATGTACATTAAACTGCGCGGACATATGCATATACTAATTTTAAGAATGCCTCATAATTTCATTCAAGGTTCCAGATATCAGGAGATGGCCAAATATTTTATCTGATTATCTGATGAATGAACGTTGTATGACAATTTGTACTTGGTCTTGCTGTAGGTGGAAATAATAGCTACTCGATCTACAACAACAACCAACTTACTTCTCTGCATGGTTGTGTCGCTATGAATCAGCCGCAACATCTCTGGGCCTCGTGCTGCTTCATCAAACGTCATATGTACTAGTATGAGTAATTTGTTCAGCTTATAGCACTCCTTGAAAACTTCTCTCTTACTAACCAGCGCTTGCAAATGATCGGCAAGCCGTTGAGAGTAACACATATGTCGGGGTCGCTGAACATTTTTCAACAAGCTGCTTGTTTCAAACGCTGTCATACATTTTTTTATGCTCCGGCTGTTCAAAGCAAATAGTTTATTGGTAAGCCTGTCTATTTTTGCGATAGCTCATCATTATGTTCACCCCGGACTCT
This sequence comes from Groenewaldozyma auringiensis, assembly GCA_030574195.1. Taxonomy (NCBI): domain Eukaryota; kingdom Fungi; phylum Ascomycota; class Dipodascomycetes; order Dipodascales; family Trichomonascaceae; genus Groenewaldozyma; species Groenewaldozyma auringiensis. The sequence goes on from JAJMEP010000031.1 coordinate 158,003, forward strand.
ATTTTGTCAAACAAAAGCTTCTTGTTGAATATAAATAGCTGCTATTTTCCCAGCGTGCTTCGACTGGCTTTAATTCCACGCATTAATTTGCTTCTGAAAACAGTGTAAGATCTATCCCTGGCCAGATAGTAAATTCTTCTGCAATTTACCTGGTCCTAAAGTGGAGATGGATGTTAACGGCATAATGCAGCGTGGTTGTAGCTGCCGATGGTTAGTCTCTAGCTCACGATGCTGACGCCCATATCGCACGACAAAATAAGTGAACCTGGGTACGCTGCATGTGCGAATTAAAAAAAGGCGCGCCAGGTTTAAGGCAATTGCATGCCAAAGGTATTATTAAAGCTTGATCTATCGTAGGAAGTTTTGGCGGCTTGACTGTTCCTGTAATAAGTGATATTATAAATATGGATCAACTTGCAAATAGCGTTCTGTGAACAAGCATAACTAAATAAATAGTCATCAAAAGTAGCTTTAAATTGCTCATACAAATTTAGAGGCCTCAATTTCATGTTTGTTTCCCAAAACTGTAGCTACTTACATTGTACAAGAAGCAAAACAAAATATTCAGGAGAAATGATCGACGCGTTTTCGATCGATCGGCGATGAAATTATATTAGTTCAAAGAGAAGTATAATAAGAAAGAAAACTAAAATAAATCAACTATGAGTGCACTACTAAAATCCTAGTTTTGACAATTAGCATGGGTACTCTGCATGCTGGATTAAATGTTTCTGAGTCAGCGCAACACTATTTCCCTCAGTAGCATTATCGTCGTTTCTATGGGAAATACTTGCTTGTCGGCCGCCAACTAAAAGCTGTCAAAATCAGAGTCATCAAACTCTTCGTCTTTAATATCATCACTATCATCACTATAACCACTATCATCACAATCATCTTCATTTGAAATGAAAAATTCATAGCACGGCAGATAGACGTAGAAATCTGGTTAGCTTTATTATCATTAATATACTGCTGAACAAGTTCATCATATATTTTTTTTCTTTCCTTAGTCTCTGATATAAAACTAGAAATGGGATTCTAGTATTATTGTTCTGGGGCTGATTATTTCAGATTCCAGCGTCAATACTTTTTTTGAAAAACGCAATGTTCCTTCCATAGTTCCTGGTAACGAAGCTTCCTTCCGTGTCATCCTGTAATTAATGTCAATCCTATAAAAGGCCTGTTGGTACTCAGGGTTTAAATCCACTCCTCCAGATTTGATGTATTGGTCGGTATCAAGAGAGTAGAGAAACTTGTTGGTAAACATCTTCAGGTTCTCTTCAAAGTCTTTCATGACAACTCGGTCTTCATCAGTATACTTGACGTACGCAACACTGTTAGAATAGGGGCTGTTACAGTAATAGTCAACCATTCCAGTATGAGGCTGAGCTTTTACTTTGGGTCCTGATCTAACAAATAACCTTTTGAATAGATAATCGTTGTCGTCAACGGCGGCGTGGCGTTCAATTTTATATATGAACCGAGTAAATACCAAGCTAGACTTGTATCCACCATGAGCATGCTTGTTTGGTTCGAAGTACTTACCAAAAAACATAGCATACTTGATACTCTGTGCAACCAGAGCGCGTAGCGGAAAACATTGCCAGTATACCTGAGCCGTAATAACGCCATTTTCAAAAATGTGACGTAAAGCCCAATTTTCATAGCTTTGCTTATCTGGGCAAGCAGGATCGTCGAGATTTATGGCGACCATCCATGGCATACATCTTCGTATGAATTCACACCACATCCGCCGATCTTGGCTAGTTTCAACAGGAAGATACTTGCACACTATCTTAAACCATTGTTTGGCTTCTTTAATGTAGAAAAACTTGGAGTGTGTCAAATTATGGCCATAGTTGATTATACAATCCAAATAATCCACAAAATTTCTAAATCGCACCATGATATTTAAAGAGCGGAACTCAAAAGCCCTGTCAGGATTGGCAAAGCAGTGGTCAATGGGAAGATTGTAGTAATGGCCTAAAACTTTGAGCTCATCTTTCTTTTCATCTTTTAACTCATACAATTGCATGGAGTTGTGGTGAGAAATGAAGTGCGACATATACTGGGGCCGGTTGCCGCTGTCAAACAGTAAGTTCTCGCACTGCAGAAACGCCGGGTTGAACCACTGGGTACAAAAACAAAAGGAACGTAAGAGCCTGTTGTGCCTACCTGGACCATTTTCTCGCACTCTTGTAATAGATCACGCTCGGTATATACTGAGTTTTTCTTTGTGCTGAAGATAACCTTTGGGCTTGATGATTTCGTCATTCAGAAAGACCTTGGAAAGACAATGGTAAAAAGTGTAAGGCTGCAAGTGGCGTTCTAGAAGAAGCAGGTTGTATGAAGAGTCAACAGTTGATACAGAAAACTTTGTATTATGCTGGGAGTTGGAGCTCATTGTAATTTTTCATGCTGAAAAAGAAAGAAACTCATAGTAAAGAGGAAATATATATAGTATGAAAAAACAGGGAGCAATAATTAATTAGATCCAGCTGAAGCATTGTGTGAATGTATATATATCAGTAGTGATTGAATGAATAACAGCTGAAACAGACCAACAGAAAGCGTAAATGCACTTGTAAAAAAGAAAGAAAAAACAAGGTAGGCATAGTGGACCTGTATAAAATTATATACCTTGTACCTGTATGAGGTTTAAGCTTGAGTGGCTATGTAAAATAAACCTTAATAGGTAGATAACAGGAGTCAAACAGGCCACCAGCTAAAACAGCGGGCGCCAGCTGACCAAGTTTTCATATTTAACAGGTTTGACCTTTCTTTTCTGATTGACGTGAGACAGTAATGTATCAGTAGTGATGTAAGGGTTGCAAGGTGCCCCACTTAAAAGAATAAAACCCATTATTAACTTTCAAACCTGGCCAAAAAAAGGGAGCAAGCAGGGTAAAATATAAGCTTGTTGAAGCCGCAAAGATAATAATAATTTTGAGTAAGGTTCCACTAGAAAGTAAAGTTTGTCAAAGTACATGGGCATGGTGATAGCAAAGATGTAACGTATCTGCGGTACAGAAAAAAAACCTAGTTGTGAAACAAGCCTTAATGAGTGGAGTAGTAACTTTATTTTTGAATTAAGCAGCACTAGAGGAGGTACCGGGTACAGTAAAAAAAGGTTTGAGCAGGCCCACCAAAAGCTAGAAAAAGTGAGAGGGGCTGCGGTGACAAGTCATGAGGTCCAAATTCACGGAAATTAGTTTCAGGTGGATCCACTGGAACCTTAAATACACTGGAAGAAAGAAGGTACCTACAACCTTTGAAGAAATCACCTATTCTGTCAGTAATATAAATAAAAGTGGTTTTGCCCAACATGGGGTATTAAACATATACTGATTTATGAGGCTTTGATCTACTCGTAAATGACATGCTGACCAACCGCTAGCTCAACAGGTTATGATGATTGAAGTAGTTGTAGCATACCACTGGTACTACCATGCTTTTAGACGCGAAAGTGGATATGACATGGCTACCAGTGGTACCTTTGGTCCATTGACAAGAAGATGCAAATGAACTTCAGAGACAAACGGGACTGGCGGAGCTGAGTCTAAGCTTGGTCCCTTGGCTTGGTCCCTTGGCTTGGTTGACTTCCAGAGATGTGCTACTGCACACAATTATCTTTACGTCTGGTACAAATTAGGTACCATCGGTTATAAGGTTTCATGAGCTAGTAAAACTGATAAATGAATTCAAGGACGATCATTCAAGAAAGATGCTGTCTCCATCATAAATCTACTAGCAAAAATGTTTGGAGACTGAAGTCAAAACCAAATGGCTTGATCAGTGATACTATCAGTGCCTGACGCGAAAGACACTAAAAGCTTGTCAGTACCGTGGAAACAATACTACAGAATCCAGATACGTCAGAAGCATGGGGAAATATATCTTAATAGTGATAATGGTGCATATATCCGATCCCGATGATAGATATGCCCTTACAACTGATAGCAAAGAAGTTCCAGCCAGTTGGATAGTTACTGTCGAACGCACCTCAGACATTGAATCAATACTGGACCTTTAAGCAATCAAGAAACATTTGGATTTCCTCCACTAACCAATGTCGGCGATGATATGTACTTATGCACAATCAGCCGAAGAGCTCATGTTGCTCCTTCAAGATCCAGCGAGACCGTTTCTCAAATTTATGGGAATAAGTGGTATGTTGAAAAACAGGCTCATTAAATACTTTACGTGACAGGTATATTTCCAGAGGCTCGTGTTGGAGGAACCGGGGATTTTCTGCAGGCGGCTCAAATAGTTACAGAGTAGTTGTACGAAGAAAAGAATATTTTTATTGGAGTCTCTATATCCAGAATAGTAAATCTGTAGTTTTTTTTTCCAGAATACAGTTTCAGCTGGTGCAGACATTGGAGATATTTTTTGGATAGACAAAGGTATCAGGGGGAAAACTGAGTAGATAATTAATGGTATCGGTAAGCGTGTAACGTTATCAGAGTAGACCTGAGATTGAAGAGGTTGAAAGATACGCTCAGTTCAAGTAAAGACATAAAGTTAGGGTGGCAATGAGGTAGGGGCGGTAAAGTGTACAAAGTAAGTGAGAGTAAAATGAAGGAAAAGAAAAGGAGGAAAGAGAAATCAAGTGAATTGGCAGTTATATAGATAATTTGCAGGACGCGTGTCAAGTACTTAAAGTTGGAGGTGGGTGGGGCGCCAACACGAGATGAACAAAGTAGGTAAAATGGATGGTAAATTAGTGTCAGGCGATCGCGCGTCAAGTCGCGTCTGGAACGAAGTTAGAGCAATAGTGCGCGTATCAAGATGATAAGTTAGTAGTGATCACGGTAAGGCGAAATGGATAAGGTTGAATGCTATAGCTAGTATTCGGGTGTGGCCAAACTGCCAGATTCGTTGATTGAGCAAATACGGGAACGGCATGTCAGTTTGAACAAAGCCACACCATGCAACTGGACAACGACACGATAACAGTGATATTCTATCATATTGAGAGTGATTAATATTCAGATATACATTAGTACCAAGTGCCAAGTCAAGAGCGTGTTCATAGGATTATTTGAAAGTTACTCACAACTTGGTAGAAATACTAAAGATGTTAGTGGGAAACACAATTGAAGCGGCAGGATATTTTGACAAGCAATGAGAATTAGTGGCCCTCCAGAGGACTTCCAGAGGACTTCCAGAGGACTTCCAGAGGACTTCCAGAGGACTTCCAGAGGACTTCCAGAGGACTTCCAGAGGACTTCCAGAGGACTTCCAGAGGACTTCCAGAGGACTTCCAGAGGACTTCCAGAGGACTTCCAGAGGACTTCCAGAGGACTTCCAGAGGACTTCCAGAGGACTTCCAGAGGACT